>JASDQU010423151.1:0-10084 GCA_032191745.1 Picea mariana
TCTGTTCTCAATACCTTTATTTTCTTCTCTGTCTGATTTTCTACCAGAGCCTTAAACTCTTTAGATTATCAAATACCTCAGATTTCTTTCTAAGAAAATAAATCCATGTGTTCCTTGAAAAATCATACTCCTTGCTCTTCTGTCCAACTTGTCCCAATCTTCCTTCGACATACTAGTAACTGGTGTACTAGTAGTTTGTGTGTTGGTAGGTTGTGTACCAGTAACCTGTGTGCTTGTAGATGGTGTACTAGTAGGCTGTGTACCAGGATCCACAACGATCCATTGTTCTTTGTCTACAAGAAGGTTCTCCATCTTGAGCTTCCATAGCTCAAAGTTTTTACCGTTGAACTTCTTTATCTCGATTCTAGATGAGCTCGCCATTCCTCTTACTTTACTCGAATCTCCACTGCAAAAGCTCCCACTAAACCCAGGTTTATCACAGACCCAAGATAAAATTGATTTATCAAGACCGAGCCAAACCCTCATCAACAAAGGCGTCCCTCTGAAGCCAAAAACGTGCTCTGATACCACATATAAGTTTTAAACCTATGAAGTAAAGCAATGCATATAGATTCTTAAGCAATACATAAATTAATCAATGGCTCATACACAGAGTACACAGAGATTTTTACCGAAAACCCTCAACTGGGAAAACCTTTCTTATTTTCATTATATCGAATTTCACCATTTGCCATACAATATATACAATGTTTTTAGGTATTCCGTAGATACCAAAACCCTAATCCCTTAATCCAGGATTATTTACAAATCAGCTAAAAATAGCAAAATCCGCTAAAAATAACAAATCTGATGCACCCACACACACACACATGCAAATAATATAACACATACCCAACATGAACTACGTGCTAGGCTTGATTCCATGGATACAACACAGAGGCGCACAATCAGCACTGGGGATATCAGTGAGGTTGATAGTGAAAATGAAGCTGGACATGAAGAAGAAGTCGTAGTCGAAGATGCTGCAGACGAACGCCTATTCAAGGTTGTTGCGAGGATAGGTTCCAGGGAAAAGATGGAGATTCCAGTGTATGAGGGAAACCTGGATGTTGAAGAGCTTCTAGATTGGATTAGAGATCTGGATAAATACTTCGACTATGAGGATGTCGAGGAAGATAAGAAGGTCAAACATGCTATCACAAGACTTAAAGGGCATGCAACATTATGGTGGGATGAACTGCAGGCTGACAGACATTGCAAGGGCAAGCAGAAAATCAAGAGTTGGGATAGAATGGTTGCGAAGATGAAAGCCAAATTCATACCCAAGGACTATCAAATTACTCTATTTCGGAGGATGCAGTATTTGAGATAGAAGCTGATGTCAGTGAAAGAGTACACTGAATAATTCTACAAGATAAACATTAGAGCAGGTCATCAGGAAAGTGATGATGAAAAGGTTGCCAGGTACATGAATGGTCTCCAATATGACATCCAAGATGAGATGAGCATGATCATCATTCGAAATGTAGAAGATGCTTATCAGATGGCTCTTAAGGCTGAAGAGAAGCTGAACTGAAAGCAAGGTCAAAGAGGCTGAGGTAGAAGTCAATCCAGAGGCAAAGCAATTGCCTAGGATAGAACTCAGAGACCTCAAGAAGAGGGGAAGAGACCTCAAACTCAGCATGAGAGAGGAGGAAGCTCACAGAGAGGGCAATATGCTGAAAGAAATACTTTTCCTCGAGCTAGAGGAAGAGGAAGAGGCTGAGGATGTGAAGTAAAATGTTTTGTCTGTGGGAAAAACAGACATAAATCTTATGAGTGTCCAGACATAAGGAAAGAAGGTAGTGAGATTGACATTGTTGAAGCTCAAGGATGGAATGTTGAGGCAGAATATGCTGAGGGCGGTAGACCCTTGCTGATGAGGAAAGTTCTCTTAACGCCAGAGAAGGAGGCAGAGAACCTAGCCTAAAGGAACAGTCTGTTTCGGACTGCGTGAAAAACAAAAGACAGAGTATGCAAAGTGATCGTGGATAGTGGTAGCACAGATAATCTCGTTTCTACAGAGATGGTAGAAAAGATGGCACTGGAGACTGTTGAACATCCAAGCCCATATAGAGTTTCGTGGCTACAAAAAGGACATCAGGTAAATGTCACTAAACAATGTTTAGTTGAATTTAAAATAAGAGGATATAAGGATGAAATATTATGTGATGTCATTCCCATGGATGTTTGTCATCTATTGTTGGGTAGACCGTGGCAATTGAAAAGAATGTGGTTCGTGATGGGAGAAAGAACACATACACCCTGGAGAAAAATGGGAGAACTCACATGTTGTTGCCGATTAAGGACAAAGAAGTGAAAACAGAAGTGAGCAACTCTGTACTTCTCATGAGTGGGAAGGAACTTCTTAATGAGGTTAAGAAGAAGGAAGACATACAATTTGTTGTGGTCAGGAAGCCTAGAATTGTTTTGACCAATACAAGAGTGGATGATTTACCAGAGGAAATCCAGAAGTTGCTGGAAGAATTTATTGATATAGTAGTGGATGAACTACCTCGTTCATTGCCACCGATCATAAGTATAAGTCATCACATTGATCTTATACCTGGAGCCAGTTTACCGAACAAAGCAGCGTACAGATTGACGCCGCAGGATAATGAAGAAGTCAAGAGACAAGTCCAGGATTTAATGGACAAAGGGTTGGTTAGAGAAAGATTGAGTCCATGAGCTGTTCCAACAGTGCTCATCCCAAAGAAAGATGGAGGCTGGAGGATGTGTAAAGACTCAAGGGTGATCAATAAGATTACCATCAGATACAAATTTCCGTTGCCAGGGATGGATGATTTAATGGATTGCTTGAGTGGAGCAAGAATTTTTTCAAAAATCGATTTGAAAAGCGGATATCATCAAATTCGTATGAGAGAAGGTGATGAATGGAAAACAAAATTCAAGACGAATGAAGGGTTGTATGAATGGCTTGTTATGCCGTTTGGCTTAACGAATGCGCCTAGTACTTTCATGAGATTGATGAATGAAGTCCTGAAGGAGTTCATTGGGAAATTCATCATTGTATATCTTGAAGATATATTGATTTTTAGCAAGACAGAAACATAACACTTGAAGCATTTAGATGCAGTGATGAGGAGGTTATAGCTAGAGAAGTTGCCGATAAATATGAAGAAATCATCATTCATGAGGACAAAACTCATTTATTTGGGTTTTGTTATCTCTGCGAATGAGCTGAAAATGGATCTGGAAAAGGTAGAAGCAATTAAGAATTGGCCATCACCAAAATGTGTGTTTGAAGTTCGAAGCTTCCATGGTTTAGCTAGTTTCTACAGGAAATTCATTCGAAATTTTAGTGGGATTAGTGCACCGATGATGGATACGATGAAGAAAAGACATAAAGCTTTTCATTGGACAGAAGAAGCAAAGAAAAGTTTCAATCTGTTGAAGAAGAAGATCACGGAGCAACCAATTTTGGTTTTGCCAAATTTTAGCAAGACATTTCAAGTCAAGTGTGACGCAAGTGGATTTTCAATTGGAGCGGTCTTGAGCCAAGATGACAGACCGTTCGCATACTTCAGCGAGAAACTGAATGAAGCGAAGGTTAAGTACTCCACATATGATAAAGAATTCTATGCGGTCATACAAGCGCTGAAGAAATGGAGACACTATTTGGTTCCCAAAGAGTTTGTTTTGTACAACGACAATCATGCTTTGCAATTCGTGACTCGAGAGGAGAAATTGAACCAAAAGCATGCTAAATGGGTTGAATACATGCAGCATTTGACTTTTGTAACTAAGCATATTTCTGGAACTGCTAACAAAGTTGTTGATGCTTTGAGCAGGAAATGTTTGCTTATATAGGAATTCAGAGTCAAAACTTTGGGTTTTGATAACCTCAAAGAGATGTATAGGGATGATCCAGATTTTAGGGAGGCATATGAGGCGTCTGAGAATCCAGTTCTCAGGGACAGAAGCGAATGAATTGAATACATGATCCATGATGGATTATTATTCAGGGGCAATCAACTATGTATTCCAAAATGCTCCATGTGGGAGAATCTGCTGAAAGAAAAACACAGTGGAGGATTGGCCAGACACTTTGGTCATGATAAGACATTCTCAAAATTGAATGGATCAATTTTTGGCCAGGGATGAGGACAGATGTCAAGAAATTTGTGGACAGATGCAGAATTTGTCAACACACTAAAGGAAAAAGGCAAAATACAGGATTGTATCAGCCATTACCCATACTAGAAAGACCGTGGGATGCAGTGAGCATGGATTTCATATTGGGACTGCCAAGGATGCAAATAGGTTGTGATTCGGTCTTTGTGGTAGTCGAAAGATTTTCCAAGATGGCACATTTTATACCATGCCAGAAAACCAACGACGCAACACATATTGAGAACTTGTTTTCAAAGAAGTCGTTAGACTTCATGGCTTGCCAAGGAGTATTGTTTCAGATCGATATACCAAGTTTGTGGGACATTTCTGGAAGAAGCTGGGGACAAGTTTGTCATTTAGCTTAGCATATCATCCTCAGACGGACGAGAAGATAGAAGATGTGAACAGAAGCTTGGGAGATTTTCTAAGGAGCCAAGTGACTGAACACCACAGTCAGTGGGATCACATTCTGCCACAGGCGAAATTTGCTTACAACGACTCATCCAACAGAAGCACAGGGCAGAGTCCATTCCAAATTGTATATGGAATGCAACCAAGGGGAGTTTCTGAATTGAAAGATGTGGAACAAGCTGAATTCAGAAGTGCTAGTGAAGAAGACTTTGCAGAAGCGATGAAGGAGATTCACAGTCAAGTTAAGGAGCGATTGTAGAGTTCAAATCAAGAATACAAGCACAGAGCAAATCAACACAGGTGAGAACTTCAATTTGAAGTTGGTGATCTGGTTCTGCACATCTGAGGAAGGAGAGGTTCCCAAGAGGAACATATAATAAGTTAAATATGAAAAAGATTGGACCATGAAAGGTCATGAAGAAATTTGGGGCAAACACATATGAGATTGAATTACCCGATGGGAACGAAATTTCACCGATATTCAATGTTACGGATTTATACCCATACAGAACTAAGGAAACAGGAACAAAGGATGAACAAACATAAGTTCAGTGGACTAAGCAAATGCCTGTAGCTGAAAAGCCACAGATGGAAAGAATAATTGACAAGAGAGTCAGCAAGAAGACTAGGAGGAAAGAGTGTTTTGAATACTTGGTCAGATGGAAGGGACATCCAGTTGAAGATGCCAACTGGGAAGATGAAGCAGAAATTCAGAGGCATGGACAGACCGTGCAAGAGCTCATGAATAGGAGTTCATGAAAATTTTCAAGCGAGGGAGTTGTAGAGAGAGAGTTGTAGAAAAGAAATCCATGTACAGGAGCTTTGAATTAATATATGAAGCTTTGAATCAGATTTCATGGTGTTATGATGTTTTCTGTTTTTACATGGTGAATGGTATGCTTACAGTTGTTTATTCTCTCTGGTTATGCACTTGTTTTGATACTATGTATGTATGATTTTATGTTGAAAGTTTGAAGTCTGAGAGAGAAAGAGAATGAGTTTCAATTGTTTCTCATCCTGAGTGAAAGTTCCTGCAAGGAGTGCGTTGACGAAGATTCAGAGTTTATCTCTGAAAGCTCAGGAGGGATATCGTTGTTCTCATTCCCGCAGAGGTGCTGGTGAAGCACAGAAGCATTGCAAGGTGTGCGCAGGCTGGTTGAAAGCTCAGAACTTGTAAACCAAGGGGAGAGTTGAAGGACTGTTGTTGCAGGAAGTGCATAGAGTCGAAAGAATCAAATACTTAGAAGTATTTTAAAGTCTATAGTAAGGAGTGCGTGCAGGAGTTCTTTTAAGGCTTGAGGTTGCCAAGAGAAAGCTCAGAAGAATTAATGCCGTTGAAGTGTTCAAAGGAGGACGAAGATTGAACTACTTCAAAGGGAGTCAAGGGTCAAAGTTGTTTGCAGAAGCAAAGTTCAGAGGTGAAAGAACATTTCTTCATTTCACAGAAGTCGTCGAGGAGTAACGAGCAGTTAGAATTCTCTGTGGAGAATTCACGAAGTAGCAAGGACCGTAGGATCTGGAGAATTTGTAGAGTGGTTAGAGGTAGGTGAACTCATCACTCTAGGATATAGAATCGGCATGGACCATTGATCGTGCTTGCACAAGTTGCCAGATCATTTCGGCATTTCGGGGATCCTGACGACATGGACCGGAGTGCAGTGGAACGAAAGTCTCGAAATCGCGAGTTGCGATAGGAATTGGCATAGAGTTCAGAATTTTGGCACTTCGGGTGTCGGGAACCGGAGGAGGCAACACTTTGAGAGTGAGAGTCTCGAAAACCAAAAAGAGCGACAGGTGATAGGAGTCCACGTTAGAGATAGAAGTGGTTGAGTGGACAGGTGGCGTGTCCTCATCAAACAGGCGGAGTCAAACCTGGTTGACCGTTTCGGGGTTTCGTAGGTTGGAGAGTTGGAAGTCTTGTATCAGGATTCACGAAGTTTGAAATTTCGAATCGGTGGAAAGTTCTATGAGGAGCCAGTATTTGCTGAATACATTTTGGAGAATCGACATTTTGGGTTTCGGTGGGTTCAAGAGCCAGAAATTCGACAACGGAATGTGCGATATTGTGAAAACCCGAAAGCCTGAATTAGGAAGGGCGTGACTTTGTTGTGGGTTGATGTCTGGTGTTTGTTCACGCAGGCTCAATTCCTAAGGACCTGTGGATCGATTAGTTGGAGGTTCCGATAGGGATCCGAAAGAGCTACTTCGGCTCAAGGAGATTTGAACGATCCTGCGAGCGGATCTCAACCCAAGGGTTTAGGGGTCTGCACCACNTTTTTGCTTGTTTTGGAAAAACTTCAGATCACAATATCTTCACCATACAGAGTCTATTTTTGAAAAAGAATATACTGTTGGAATTGACACGACGAGCACTACATGATGGCACTAGTTCCGTTTGAATCCAATAACTTGAATTTTTGGCCTTTTTGGATGCATTTGGATCACACTTTCCCACTGAGACCTTTTGGTCCTCCAAAGGATATTAACTAGACATCAAGTGCAGGATAGGCCTCCCCACTTGTCCTTTGTATATCAAATCTATCCTATGCACCCATCGCATCATTATCAATTGCAAAACAACCATTATAACTTAAGACATATTGTTAGCCATGTTCATTCGTTCACATCCTTCTGAATTCACTACTATCGTGGTAGAAAACATTAGCAGTGATAACAATATCAGAAACATGACCGAAAATGAACCAACATGTTTGTTCTTCTCTATAAGTCTGCACGATAAAAACTCCTCTTGAGGCAAAGTATGGTTAGTCCACATGCTACAACCATTTCACTTTCTTGCTTAAGATCAATTGGTAAAATTATAGGTGTATTGCTTGCATAAGTTACCTTCTTTAATTGTTCCATTGTTAGAAGAGATTGATTCCCTTTGATATGACGAGCATGCACAACATATTTTGTCCTTTCTTTAGTTAAGTGATATTGGTTATGTTCCCTAAAGAAGATTGCTTTGCAATCATATAAATAAGGGCTACTTAAGACCATTTCACATGCTTCTAGTGGTACCACATCGCATATTACTTTATCCACAAACTTTGATGTGATTTCAAACTTTACGATACATTGCTTTGTTATGGGCAATTTGTGATTTTTGCTTATCCAATTTAGTGAATAGGGTTTTTGATGCATCTTAGTTTTTAATCTCAATTGCTTAACCACTTCTTCTGAAGTTAAGTTGGATTGAGATCTGCTATCTAACAAAGTGTTTATCTTGGTATGTTTCATAATGACCCTTATATGAAACAATTTACTTCTAAATCATAACCATCACCAATTTTACCTGACAAACCAACTGTTGTGATTTTAGTCTCATCACCTAAATCTGACCCCAAGTCTGTTGGATGCGTTTTTTCTGCAACTTTTTGCTTTCCCTTCTTTTCCTTGAACCATTTTGGTCTCTTCTCTGGGTGCAATTGCCAACAATGCTCATCATCCTGCCCTTATTTCTTGCAATGCTTGCAAGAGAGCTTTTCTTCCCTCATTGTCGTTGAGTTTGTTTTCTTCCCATTCCCTTTGCCTTTGCCTTTTTTCTTTGAAGATGATTCCCCTAGTACACCAACTCCAGTTTTCCCTGCTTCAATATACGTTGCTTGAATAGAAACCTCAACAAGATTAGTAGGTCCAAACATAAATACTGTATTACAAATATGTGTAGGCAAACCTCCTATATACTTCATAAGAGTTTCTTGTGTATGTAATGGAATATTTAACATCAAATCGATCTTACAAAATTCATCTGTGTATTCTTGAAACGATTGTTCTTTTCTTAATTTAAGACTTTGCCATTCAATTAAAGCCTTCTATACCCCAAATGATAGAATTGTTTTCTAAGTGCAAAAATAAAATCTTTCCATGATGGGAATACATTACCAATTGATTGAGTACCATGTTGCAACTTACTCTGACACCAGAAGAGTGTTGTGCTTTCAAGACAAGGCGATGCCAATTTGATATTGGTTGCCCCATCATTGATTTGTTGCACACTGAAATATACCTCCATCTATCTGACCCAGTTATCAAGCTTATCAACATTGACTTGTCACATACCCCTGCGACGTAATAAAATTTTCGCTTTTCCTCGAGGGACAGAATCCCCGAAGTCCCACGGGGCCCTATCCCAGGCTAGTTCCTTCCTTGTCCACCTCCATGTGATCGTGGGTCACGATCATAGGCCGAACAGGTATGGCATTCTTTCGCTCTTCGCAACTCAGTGCTACCAGAGCGTCGAGTCTTTCGACTCTGCAAACCCCGAAGTGGCGAGGCGCCGAACCTCGACAGGGCTAGCGAGTGGTAAGGTTCCCCCTTGGGGTCTTGTCCACAGGACCCTGTCTCGTGTCTACGCGCTTAAGCCAGCCAAGCGCTTATCGACTTTTCTCTACTCGCAACCTCATAGGTGGAAGCGTCGAGCTCTCGTGCTCTTCTTCTTCGAAATCCCGAGATGTGAAAGTCAGCAATGGTTGACTTCCTCTTTACGTTGCTCGCAAATCGCAACCTCGCGATTTGGAGCGTTGAGCCTTCGTGCTCCTATCTCGTGAATCCCTGAGACGAGAAAGACAATAGCGGTTGACTTCCTTTATGGGGGACATGTGACTACTTGTCAATCACACGGGCCGCACCCAACGGATGTGCCACGTGCTCTCACGAGCCTCGGCTCTCGGAACTTCATGAATTCTATGGTCGAGAGTGACCCCTTCCAACCTCTGAATGCTCGATATGCACGATAAGGCCCTGATCCAATGGTCCTCCCGCGTCTTGGATCCAACGACTATCCTTGCTCCTCGTGATTTCGCCACTCGCAACTTCGTGAGTTGGAGCACCCAACTCTTGTGCTCTCTCCTTGCAAAACCCCAAGATGCGAGAAGTCAATAGAGCATTGACTCCATTCTCCAGGCAACGTGTGTCCGCCTCTCATCCACGCGGGCCCCACCTTGTGTTTCTGCCATGCGTTCCTCACTTATGCCTCGGCTCTCGACACTTCGCTACTCGAGAAGTCGTAAACGACTCCTTTCGACCTTCGAACTCACGAACCCCTGATACGCGATGTATCGAGACGCCAGATCCCACGGCTGTCCTTCCTCTTTGATCAATGGCCCAAATCACATCGCGATCTCGTGACTCGGGGCTTTGTGACTCCAAGAGTCAGGTCTTCCACCTCTAAACCCGTGAATCCCCGATACGTGAAATGGTCAGATCTCTGCCACTTGTCCTCTTTGATCAATGGCCCAGATCACTTCGCTATCTCGCAACTCGAGACTTCGTGACTCCAAGAGTCTGGTCTTCCAACTCCGAACTCCCGAATCCTCGATACGAAAAATGGACAGATCTCTGCCACATGTCCTCCAACATGGACGGTCCCGATGTCTTCGGGACTTTTGGGAAGTAGCTGAGTTCACTCTCCTGCCTAAGTAAAGGTTAAGATCGACGACTTATAGAGCTCTGATGGGTCCCTGGGATATACAGTCCAAGATACCATCGCGATCTCGCAACTCGGGATTTTGTGACTCCAAGAGCCCAGTCTTCC
>JASDQU010423158.1:0-10084 GCA_032191745.1 Picea mariana
AACGGTGGAGTTGTTGAGATCAGTCTCCAAGTCGGAGATTGTTGGTTGTGGAGCCTGATTATCTACCTGATTTAGAGGTCTTTTACTTTCAGTCGTGTTTATACCCCATGAAGTATTTACACCCCAGAAGTATGTACACTCTTCCACGCAGGGGAGTGTAGAGGGGGGGTACCCCCTCTACGGGGTTCGGGGGGGATATCCCCCTGGCTGGGGGGTTTGGGGGCAAGCAGGCCCCCAGCGGGGGTTTGGGGGCGAAGCCCCCGAAGAAAAAATTGCCTTGTAAAATTATATTGTAATTTCATTGTAAATTTGGACCGTTCATTGTAAGGTTGCAGATCTAACGATATAGATTATGTTAGGGTTTTTTTCCCTAGAAGGAAACCCTATTTTATGAGGGAAATATATTGCGGCTATGTAGGTTGGCGAGTATGGTATTTTGAGAGAGGAGACTGTGAGAGAAAGAAGAGGAAGTTACATCAGGTTTTGCTGTAGGTTGTATCCCTTCATTTTGCTGGATAATAATAAAGAAAGGACCTTGCAATTTCTCTGGTGGACGTAGCCCACACTGGGTAAACCACGTAAATCTGTGTCTCTCTTGTATTGTGTATCTTCTGTGTTTTGTTTCCGCATTTGTTTTATTTTATTGCTCCGTGGTCCTGTTTTTCTAACAGTGAAAGTGTCAATGTACTAAGGCTACACGAATAAAAACCTACTTTGTATTTTTTTTTTCTCTTGCTCTTTGAGGTGATGTAAAATAGACATGAAATAACCAACTCTTTGAGGTGTTGTAAAATAGCCATGAAATAACCATATTATATTTTTTTCTTGTAAAGTAATAATAGTTTTAGAAAATCAACTAAAAGTCTCTTGTGAGAAAAATTGAGATGATAATAGTTTCTTTCTAATATGTGAGGTTAGGAGTTACCATATAGTTGAAATACATCACCATTTTCTATCCCATATGCTTGCAATTTATAAAAAATGAGAGAGAGAGAGGGATTTGACCATGAAGAAAGGACTTCTGGTGAAAATGTGGAAAGAAATAGTATATTTTGATTTGACCATAATTCTGCTATTATGGAGTAAACTCTGCTTCAAAGATTTTGCCCCTTATATAAAAACCTTAAACCTCTACATTCTAGAACCTTGACTTTTCAAAACGTGAACGAAAAGAGAACACTGGAAATCATGAAAAAAAGAGAATGAAATCCTTAATCACTAATTAGTGACCTCATGAACTAGTAAACTCGAACAACTAGGCTGATTTCACCGAATTTCAATTGAAAACCACCATGTCGACTTGATAACAAGATATCCTACTCCCCAACAACCAGGTGGGAGAACATCTAAACACCCAATCAAATCCATGATGTAATGTCGAAAGGTATTAAAACATTCATAGGTGCAAAAATTGTTTGTCATAGAGAGGACAACTTTGAAGGTTTTAATATATCTGGATGCTGCACCGATTTGAGCAACTACTAGTATTTATTGTTTTCGATTTTCCCAATTCTGTTAAATATTTTCGTTATTCATCATTTACCTGTGTTGAGTTTTCGAGATCAATGCTTATGAATGAATATTCATGGTACATGCCACAATTCACTTTGTGTTAGATACAAGATATTCATCGAAGGAAGCCAGTGGTCAATGAGCATGAAGAATATTTTAGCAGGGGTAATTTAAGGATGGAAATTTATATTAAAATGTGGAAACCCGGGCTAATATTACTAGTCCTTAATATGAAAAATGTAAAATGTTTGGTGATATATTTGTAAAAGTATTCAAATTCCTAAGGATTTTATACAGTTTCTATAAAGTTTTGGCGATTTTAAAGGTAAAATAATTTTAATCTATGGAATTTGGGTGAATCGTTTTTAGAAAAAATGGAAATTGACGAATCATTTTTTTGGAAAAAACCATGGAATATTAGCTCATTTTCGAAATTTATCCCCTAAAATCATCTATGTATTTTAGTGTGTGATTCCATCATTCCACAACTCTTTTGATAACGCCAAAATTCCATGATTTCTTACTCAGAGGGATTGTTCCTCAATACCATTGTTGGCATGTACGAGACTATAAAGCATACTGAAAAAACCCTAGGGTTCTCATATTATACATATTCAAGCACTTAAATCTACAATTCTAAGAATATATGACTAGAACAAAACCTACCCGAAAATATGCTCCAAAAAAACCCAAAACTAAAATGTTTAGATTAAGCTCTTTTTTCGTTATTCACTAATCATTGGTTGTTATCCACAAAGGTAATATGACTCATCACCATTATTAAGGAAAATCAAACTAACTAAAATAACCAATTGATGGTTAATAAAGAGGTAAAATCCCACTTCTTGGATACAATGCAGAATGGTTAAAACTTGGATCCTCAGTGCACAAGGAAATTATGCGCAGTGCCGTGACAAAATACTTATTGCCACAAGCTTCATCACTGAATCACTCAGGAATTGTCATGAAGTTCATAGACTACATGAAATGTTGTGTGTTATAAAATAAATGCTTTAAATAACAAATTATAAATGCAGAATAAAATAGTGCTATGCTTAGCACATAAACTTAGAAATATGAAAGAAACTTGTTAACACACAAAATAAATTTATATTAATAAATTCGGTGCACTGCACGTAGTTAAAAAAAACAATAATTAAGATGATATTCAACTCCAATGAATTCTTCTACTGACTTTATAGACACCGATCTTGTGCTCAGACTTCTTCAACTCTTCAATTGTTGTTGGCTCTTCCCTACCTCTCTTCCTCTTCTTTGCATCAACTCTACATCACTATCGACTAACTAAAGACTCAGAGTTATATGGACTCTGACTTAGACTTCCTACAGAAGCTAAGATTGACTTAACATTAAACACTACCATTAATATGACTGACTCTTCAACCACTTACCAGAACTCAATAAAGATAAAGATTGACTCCATTTATAACTTTCCTGCTTGTCGAATGACGTGCGACTTTGCACTTGCAGACTGTAAGAATGAATGACTGACATATTTACTGACAAAAAAATCGATGGAGACATGAATATCTCATCAATTTGTAATTACTATTTCCAACACTCCCCCTTAATTATAAGTAGGTGGGATTACAAAAGAAAATTACATCAAAAATTTGAGTTTTCATTTTACTATCACTCATATGGTATTGCATGGACTCCCATACTACTATGCAGATGCTAAAATTCATCTCTTGATAAAGCCTTTGTGATAATGTTCACGACTTGTTCTTTTGACCTACAAAACTCTAAACATATCTCTTTGTTATTCACCAATTCTCTGATAAAATGATACCTTGTATCAATGTGCTTGGTTTTCTTGTCAAACACATGATTCTTTGATAACATGATGGCTTAATTATTGTCACAAAATATTGTTGTTGGTTCCTGTTCTTCCTGCAACAAATCTTTTAACATTATTCTGATCTAAACTGATTGACAAGTTGCGCTTGTAGTTGCGACGTACTCTGCTTCTACTGAAGAAAGAGTTACTATGGGTTTCTTCCTTCATGCCCATGATATCATACCTGTTCCAAAATGAAATGTGTACCCATAGGTACTTTTCCTATCATCTATGTTGCTTCCACAATCACTGTCAGTGTATTCAATGAGTCTGAAATCTTCTGAAGTGGATTACTTAATGCCAAAAACTTTTGTTTCATTCACATATCTCAGGATTCTCTTTCCTGCCTTCCAATGTGATTCTTTTGGAGTTTCCATGAACCTTGAAATTAGGCTCACTCAATACATAATATCAACTCTTGTTGCTGTGAGATTCATAATATTGCTTACCGGTATTTTAAATAGCGTGGGATCCATCTTAGACCCTTTATCTTCCTTGCTTAACTTCAATCCTATTATGACAGGTGTTGGTGTTTCTTTTGAATTCATCACATTGAATATTTTCATAATTTCATGCACATAATTCCCCAAAAATATATCATAAACCCTAAATCATTCATTTCAATGTCATCCTTCATGACTGACTTGAATTCTTCTATACCAAAATCACCTATAAAAATCAAATCATCCACATATAAGAAAAAAAATTAACATGTTACCTTGTTGATTTGATTTGATGTATAGTGTTGACTCACTTTCACTTCTTTGAAATCCATTCTATGTGAGATACAAATATATGCGACTGTACCACACTCTAGGATCTTGCTTTAATCCATACAATGCTTTCTTCAATTTGTACACTTTGTCTTCTTGTCCCGGAACCTCATAACCTTGTGTTTGTTCCACATATACTTATTCTTCTAGTTTCCATTCAAAAATGTTGACTTTACATCCATCTAATAAAATTTCCACTTGTACTGTGCGACAATGGCTAACACAGTTCTGACCATGTCCATGCGTGCCACTATTGCAAATGTTTCATTGAAATCAATTCCAGGTTGTTGTGTAAAGACTCTTGCAACTAACCTTTCCTTGTACTTCTGTACATTTCCTTCTGCATCTTACTTGGTTTTATAAATCCAGTTGACACTTATTACATCATTGTCTTCAGGTACATCTATCAATTTCCATGTTTTATTGTTCTCTATGAATATGATTTATTCATCCATGACTTTTGCCCATACATCTTCTTTGACACCTTTTTCAAAGGTGAACGAATCATCTACTTGTTAAAACAAGGAAAAAACTGAAAATGAATTTGTTGCGTCTTCATTATAGATGTCGCATAGACTTCTTGTCTTTCTTGGTAACAGGCTTGCTAATGTTGGATGTGGAGATGTAGAACTACTCAGATTGCTTGTTTGTGTTTGATGTGTTCTAGGTGTAGACTGCACACCTGCTTCTCTTGTTGGAGGACTCTGCACTATGATTTGTGTCACAACGCCATGTGTAGAAGGGACTGCGCACTGACATGTACACGTTGTTTGAACCATTTCATCTTCTGTTTCATCATGCTCCATTGCATTAATATTTTTTACTGTCCTTTGCTATTCTTCCATCCCATGCTTCATTCTGCACAAACTGAACATCGCTGTTGATTATGGCTTTTTTTTGCAATAAGTTCATACAACTTGTATCCTTTTGTTTCTTCAGAATATCCAAAAAATATACATTTATGTCCTTTGTTATCCATATTCCTTCTCAGATCATCTAGAACATGTGCATATGCGACACAACCAAATTTTTTTAAGTGTGCCACATTGTGCTTTAATATTGTCCAGCCTTCTTGAGGAACTCTATTTTTCACACTCTTTTTTGGACATTTGTTCAAGATGTATATTGCAGTTTCTACCGCCTTAGCCCAATACTCATTTGACAAATGTTTGGCTGCCAACATACTGCGTGCCATTTCCATGATGGTTTTTTTCTTTCTTTCTGCGACACCTTTTTGCTGTGGTGTATATCACATGGGAAATTGTGTGTATATGCCATGAACTTTACAAAATTTACTAAATTATTTTGAAATTTATTCTCCTCCTCTATTCGTTCTTAGACACTTGATGTAATAACCATTATGCTTCTCCACAAGTGATTTAAACTGCTAAAAACAACCTAATGTGTTAGATTTATGATTTAGGAAATAAATCCATGTCTTTCTTGATAAATCATCAATAAATGTCAGAAAATAAGTACTGCCTCCTATAGATGGAGTTTGCATTGGCCTACAAATGTCCGAGTGTATTATTCCCAGTAGAGATTTTTCTCTGTAAGACTTTCCAACTGGAAATGATTCTCTGTGTTGCTTGCCAAATATGCAGCCTTCACATATCCTTTCTAGTTCTTCAATCAATGGAAAACCTTTTACCATATCCTTTGTGTGTAGCATCTTTACCCCTCCAAATTTCAAATGTCCAAATCTCAAGTGCCATAGCCAAGAATCATCTTGTATTTCAGATTGGAATGTTGCCTTCATTTCTGTGCCACTTTCTCCTTTCTTGGTACTACATGCACTATTTTCTTCATTAGAACTACACGCTCCTTCTACTGTAAATGTAGTGTCTAATTGCACATCTTTTTCTTTACCAATAGCTTCTGCTGTATTTTTCTTATTGGTTGGCTTCAATAATAATGGGAACATCCTATTACTTGTCATATGGATTTTTTCAATAACTTGATTGCTTGGGCATTTGTCCATAATCACACAGTGAGTATCTTCCATGTAGATTATGTATCCTTTCTGTAACAGTTGTTCTGTGCTCATTAGATTATGATTTAGACCACAATCATAATATACATCAAGAATAACTTTATGTTCACTTTTCTTAGTTAAAATATTTATACTTCCTTTTCCTAAGACACTGACTTGGATATCTGTTCCAAGTGTAACCTTGGTTTGGACTGACTCATCCAAACTAGAAAACAATTATATGTTTCCTTTCATGTGGTTACTGTAGCCTGAATCTAAATACCATATGTCACATGGACTTGCTTGAGCAACATTACATTCAATTGGGGATACTATAGACATTTCTACATCGCGTTCCATAAACATAGGATAATTTTGGTTATTTGCATTGTTTGACTGATCTGGAATTTTCTTGTTTTGATTATATTGTGTCTTTCTTCACTCATATGCATACTGTCCATACTTTTTAGAGTAATAACACTAAATATTTGACTTGTCAGTTCTCTGACCACTTTGCTGACTGGTACTTGGTTTTTGACCTCTTCCACTAGTATTTCCAGGACTGCTACTGCATCCACTTATGACAGAACTTCTTCCTCTGCTTCTAGAGTTATCTCCCCCCCTTTCTCTTCCACGACTTATAGATGACTGTGCAGAAAATGAATTCTTTAATGACATACTTGACCTATTTAGTTTATGTTCGTGATTTATGGGGTAAGCTTGCAGTTCATCTATATTGAACTCACTGGAGTCTTTTTCTTCTTCTAGAGTCACAACAAGGGTATCAAATTTAAGAGGAATACTCCTAAATATCTTCTAACAAGTTTCATGTATTCTATGGTTTCACAATGAGACTTAATATAATTTATTAGATCAATGACATGGGTATAAAAGGAATCTACCATGTCTGAATATTTCATTCACAGAGTTTCAAAATCTCTTCTAAGAATATGTAGTGTTGAAGTCTTTACTTTGTCCATACCCTGATAAGAGGTTTCAATATGTCCCATGCTTCCTTGGCATGATTTTTTGATGCCACTCTTGGAATTATGCTCTCATGCATGGCTTGATGTATTTAAAACAACACATTTCCATCCATCCTTCTTTGATCTTTCAATACATCTTTCTCAGCTTGTGAGACGGAATTGTACGCTTCCTGATCTATTGGTTCCACATAGAAATTCTCGACTATATCCCATACTTCTTGACCTCGAAACAATTCCTTCATGGTCAAGGACCACATCTCATAATTCTTTCTAGTAAAAGTGGGGGGTTGCAGATTTGAGGTAGAAGCCATATTACACTTTCCAACAGAGTTCCTTCTCTTTAACTTGCTATGATAGAACCTTCTCTTGATCAACCTACTTTTTATCAACTGAGCTCTGATACAAGATCTTGGATCCAATGCGCAATGGATAAACTTGGATCCTCACCGCGCAAGGAAACTGTGCACAACGCAGTGACAAAATATTGCGCGCCACAAGCTTCATCATTGAATCATTCAGGACTTGTTGTAGTGTTCACATACTACACGAAATGTTGTGGGCTATAAAATAAACGTTTTAATGAAAAAATTATAAATGCATAATAACACAATGCTATGCTTAGCACATAAACTCAGAAATAACATAACTTGTCAACACAAAAAATACTTTGATATTAATAACTTCGGTGCACTGTGCGCGGTTACAGAATACAATAACTAAAATGATCTTCAGTTTCAATGACTTTCTCTACTGACTTTACAGACATAGAGCTTGTGCTCAAACTTCTTCAACTCTTCAGTTGTTGCTGGTTCTTCTCTACCTCTCTACCTTTTCTCTGCATAAACTCTGCATCACTATCAACTAATTAAAGACTCAAACTTATATGAACTCCGACTAAGACTTCCTACAAAATCTAAGACTGCATTAACATTAAACACCACCATTAATATGACTGACTCTTCAACCACTTATCATAGCTTGAGAAAGATAAAGACTGACTCCATTTAATGATTCCCTTCTTGCTAACTTTCGTGCGACTTTGCACTTGCAAAGTGTCAAACTGATTTACCGAAAATTCAGCTACTGACATATTGACTGACAGACAAATCGACGGAGATGTGAAAATCTCACTGACTTGTAATTACTATTTCCAACAGTACTCACCTTTAGTCCCTAGGAAGTTAACCTGTTTCTATTTTTTTATGTCCTAAAAGACTAGCTCTTCACATAAAATAAGATAAGGGAAGGGAGTTTTAGTTCATACTCCTACCCATTTTCATTATCATTCATTATCATTATGAAATCTATTTCGATTAATGAATTAAATAATAAATGAAATATATTCTCCATATTTCATTCCGTTGTAATTCATTTTTCATGATGAAACTTATATCCTCGGATGGGATTCATTTCAGCTGTTGATGCAACGCTACTGTGTATTCCTTTCCCCGGGGTTTCTACCCTCCCGTCTCTATAATACTTGACAGGGAATTTCGAATTGGTGAATGGGAATATTTGACCCTGACCCGGGAAAAGATCAGTGTCTTCTCATTTGTTAAATATATTGTATCCTCAACAGACTAACCATACACTGCTAGCTGTACTGGACAGTTGTACTTTCTATTTTTGTCTTGCTTGAGCATATATAAGCTCAGCTATTTCCTATTGTTAGGAATCTCTTCAGAACTCTTCTGTACTCCTTTTATACATTTGAATATACTATTCTTTTCTCTCTACAATTTCTATGTGCTTCACAATTTATCATGGTATCAGAGCTACAGCAGTAAGCCTCTTCACATAGTCGAGAGAGCAACTCGATCCTCACAGCGCAGAGCCTCACAGATCTTGAGAGCACGCGTCACAGACTTTTCACAAGGCTTGGAAAGCTGTATGCAATACTCTTTAAAGATCGCCGTGAGAAACTAGCAGAGGAAGCAGAGAACGCAGAAGAAGAAGCCTGCACAATTTTCTCAAAGAACCGTCAAAGATTGACGCAGAAGAGATGCAGAACGAAAGAAGTTTAAAGAACTTGAAGATTTCACTTCAATTCGTTAAAGATTCAAGCAGAAGGCTGAATCGTTTAAAGATTTTTGAAAATAGCTCAAATCTGTCAAAGATTGTAGCAGATCACGAAGAAATCGTGAAATTCTTTCAAATCTTTGAAAGATTCACGAATCTTTCTTCCACAGGTGTAAAGAACGCATCTCAGGCGCAAAGAACAACCACTGAAGCCGTGAAATTCATCCTGCGAACGGTTCCAAGGCGGGAAACCAGTTCAGAAGGGACGAGGAGAGCGTGGAACAGGCGAAATCATTTCAGCCGTCAGATCTTGTGCAGAGGCCCGACAGCCGTTGGATCAGCGAGAAAGTGCTCGAGGTTTAACCCTCTAGAATGCACAGGAGCGATTTCGACTTGTAAAGTCATGAAATCCCGACGTCATCTTGACCATCCGATCAAGATACACATGGCGAGATCCTATTTTATCGCAAAATCGGGAATCGGGAGTTGGAGGAGCGAAAGAATCTGCTCTCCAAAAACTCCGATACGCGAAATCGCGAAATCCCGAAATGATCACAGCCGTCCATTTCAAAGGACAGATGGAAGCAGATCAACGCATCATCATATCGGCATTTCGGAGTTCGGGGTTTTCAAAGACATTGCAACGAGACCTCGCAACTCGCGAAATCGCGATACGCGATATAGCGATACGATCTCAGCCGTTCGTTTGTCTGGACACGTGGCAAACATCGCAGCGCCCGTCAGCATTTCGGCATTTGGGGTTTCAAGCTGTCAAAGATATTTGACATCGCAACTCGCAAAATTGCGATATGCGAAATCCCGATCAGATCTCAGCCGTCCATATCTCCTGGACACGTGGCAGACATCAAGGGCACCATCAGCGTATGGACATTCGGGGTTTCACGTTGACAGAGGTTTGGAGCATCGCAAGTCGCGATATCCTGAGGACGCATCAGGACCG
>JASDQU010423159.1:0-10084 GCA_032191745.1 Picea mariana
TCTAGATTATGTATGATGGAAACAAAACAAACTAGCAAACTGAAACACACTTTGGTTGTCTTTCACAGAGAGGCTATCTACTCCGTTATGGCACATGCAAGTATGAGATGGATTTCTTTTGACAAATCAACTCTTCTATCTGACCCAGAGAACTAACTATGCAACCACACTTCTGAAAGGGAAAACACACATCAATCAACAAGACATAGCATGGGTAGTTCAACAGTCAATATACTGAGTATGATGTGGTTCACAATGTGTTGTTGTGAACTTCACTAGTTCTTCTACAAATATCTCTGACTACTTCTGCCAACATTCATGTCCAAGAGACAAAATCAAATTCATAAAAACAGAGCATATGAAAAACAGAGTGAGTAAAGATCTCTAAGCAATCATATAATTGAAATCCTAGTCTAAACTATACTACTATCATCTGAAAGAATTAAGCTTCAGCTAATCTAACATTTACACTATTGAAATCAAATGCTAATACTAATCTACAAAGATGTTGACCTTTGTTGGGTGGTGGGCCCTTGCCACTTCAACAGGTTAGCGACTGGAGTCTACAGTAAGCTTTATTTCAACCCACACATTGCTCTTACTCAAACTTCAAAACATAGAACCAAACTATGCTAACAACTCAAATCACATTCAATCATAGACGATCAAGACATGGAGATAAATGACGTCCTTCTATTAATATTCACCCAGAATATGTTCTAAAATATGTAACATTGCTTCACATGTTGTGTTATGCTAACTCTCCACTCCCTCCACCATCCTTGTCATGACTATTTAAACAGTCTATGCCGTGAAACACAAGGAGGTGAAATCATTTACAAATCAGTCAATTGTTAAATTTAATTATTCGGTTACATATTTTAAGCTTCATCCTCATGACACGAAGTGCATGAGGATGAAGCAACAACAAACTATCCTAACATAGCCTTGCTAAAACATTTATGATTCAATAAACATCCAACAATTGTCTTGGGCACGATCTGGAGCTAAAATTGGTACATTCAGCTTCCTATATTGGTACCGGATCATGACAGGTAGATGGTACCGGATCCGAACAGTGCACAAATGGTTGGTACTGGATCATGACAGTCTACGGCCATTGGTACCGGATCGCGACAGGTGAGATTCAGTACCGGATCTAAATAGAAGGTGCGCTTGGTACCGGATTTGGACAATGGCAATCTGGCGCACAAGTACCGGATAGCTGAGCTAGTACAGGAAGGCTGGACTTATCTAGAGGTCAAAGATTATACATGGAAAACTGAAGCATTAGTACATGAAACATTTAATCTCCTAGCTCAATAAACCACAAAAATGCATGAATTAATTATACTTTACTTTATGACCTTATCAATGGCTAATGGTAGTGTTCTTTGTTATTTACCCAAGATTAGGTAAGCCAAAAAGGTATAGATGAGGAGTATAATAAGGTAGTGGGGATGTCAATTTAGAAGCTCAACATTCCCCCATGTCAAAACCATTGCATGTCCTCATGCAACTAAAAAAAAACCCAAAATTTTTCAAAACTTGAGACTGCATTCTTTACTTCTATGGATCAATGATGTTGATGGCTGAGGCATCTTCTTTCAGCTCCCTTTTTATGACCCTAATGCATTGTAGGAGTCGTAGTACCTTCTTGAGGTTATTAGAAGTCTCTTCAAGGTCATCTTGAAGTTGTTGGCTGGTTGCTTTCAATTGCTCGTTTTCCTTTTTGATATACCTATGCAATATTTGGTATTCCTTCACTTCTTGTTTGAGTTCCTGATTTTGTTTTTGTAGTTCCCCAATATTTTTCTTCATCTGTTGTTTTGTTAAGGTACTTGTTGACTCCATTATTATTGGTTGGATGCATTCTCTTTCCTCCACTTCCTCCCTCATCCCACATAAAGTAATAGTGGCTTGTTCCTTGGTCAAACTAGGGATGTCATCCTGGACTGATAAGTCTTCAGAAGGGGAGGTAAGATCGATTGGATCTTCCAGTGTATGAGGACTAAAAACTGCTTTTTCTCTCTTTACCATGCTCCTTGTGGTTCTTTTACAAGGAGGTACTGGATCAGGGGTGCTCACAGGCTTCCTTTTCTTCTTTTCTATTTGTGGAATGGTTACAGGGGATTGTTCTATAGACTGTTCACTTTTATTTTCTGAACTATTCTTCCCTTTCCTTACAGTTTTTGTCTTATGCCCCTTCTCCTCAAGTGCTACTGTTGAAGTCTCCTCTACTAATTTGGTTTTACCTTTTGATTCTTGACTTTTAAAAGTCTTATTGACTGTGGAAGAGGGCCCTGCTTGTTTACTAGCTTTTTCGTGTTGGCTCACTGTCCTAGATGATGATTGGGTTGCCCTATCCTTCTTGCCCTTTTTCTTTTGAGGTTCCTTATTTTTCTTTGGAGCACGCTGGGATTCCTCCATAGGTTTGTTTTCTATGGGAAGGTGTTGAATGATAAGGATTTTCCAACTAATCCTTTGCTTCCTAATTTCATGTAAAACTAACATCTTAATGAGACCTTGATGGTAAATGCTAGTCTTCTCAGTTTTGGATAGGGATTTGACACCTCTTACAATTTTGTTCAAACTCATCCATAGAAAATATGGGAAATCAATTTTAGGGCCTCCTTCAAAGTGTAATAGAAGCCTAAGATGATATATGAAGGTGACAGCATACCTTCCCTCACAAGTGAGGAATCGTTGAAGACTAGCAATCATTGGATGATACTCTTCCTTGATATAGTTCCTAGGGATCCCCTTTTTCCAATCAGGGTGTTGATGGTCTTCTTTCAAAAATCATTGGCACATTTCCTTGTTGATTCCTACACCTTTGAATTATTTGGCTCCTCTGTTAGGCAATCCCATGACCTCCCTTAAGGTTGCTTCATTGATTGTTAGCTATAGATTTCCTATATGCGCAATCTCTCCATCGTAACCCTGAATAAATTCGTGAGATATCTTCTCGTGCCAGCCTGTGAATTTCTCCAGAAATGGCATCCATACTGATCTAGCATACTTCTCTCGACATAGTTGGAACTCCTCGGTCTCTCTATAAATTTGGAAGACTGGTTCATGTCTACTTACAACCATCGTTATAAATTGTGAGAAAAGAATTGGGTTGTAGCGTAAGGATTTAGTCAACTGATGAGGGTAAGGGTTTGGTACCGGAGATCGCAGAGAGGAGTAGGCTCGAAACTGGAGAAAGGTAATGACAAGGGAAGTATGATGATAGCATCGATAATGCGAATGGTAAGTTTAAGTAAGGATGCCACAAGGAAAATTTAAGACCAGATGAGGCTTATCTGTATAGCTTCACCACCTAGATAAGCCATTTCATTTCTACCCATTAATGTAATGATGAGGACAAGACGTTGGGTGTCAAAGCATCATTTTGGGATAGGTGATTGGACTTCTGAGTGGTGAATTTGATGTTGGATCATGGTTCATGACACAAGATAAGTTCATGATTTTCTTAAGGATGAAGTACATTCGTGGCCTATCATTACTAGACATGCTTCATATTCATGCTTTGATGTGATTTTTCCCTCAACCATTTTCGAGAACTTATGAGAGGATTGATTAAGTTTAGGCATATGGGTATGAGGGATAGGTGCATGGTTTTAATACTAAGGTCATAAGATCTAGTATATATTTTCATACCTATTGTAGTTTTATGAGAAGAGGAAAATAAATACCATGTTACCTTTGCTTTTACCTTTGTATGATCAATACCCATAGCATATGCAACTGCTTATAGATTGTCAGAATTCATCTTTTTAGGCTGGAGTTTTCTGAAATCTTAGTACTGGAATTTCCTGTACTTCTTTATTATGTGCTTATCTTCTTTTGTATTTGGTTCTGCAGGGTTGTATGGTGATCATGTTGGTTTCTGAAGGTGAGATGTGAGTCTAAAAAAGAGTTCTGAAGGATCTCTTTAACCTTCCCCCGTGCCAAGGATGTTGCATATATTTATACAATAAGATTCAACATTTTGTATCATAATGAAGAAAAGATGATAAGAGAAAAGAAACCAAATCAAATTCCAGAAGTACATTTATCACCTAGCATATGATCACATGCCTAAAGATTAAAATTTCCTTTCTTTTGATGACTTATTGACAAAGGTAGCATTCAGCAGTGAAAATAGGGAGGTTTTTATATGTTTTCCATAAGAACAGATCCAACCTAACATGCTTCAGAGATTTACTATCATTAGATGTTATAGATAAATTTCACTGTAGAAGTAGATTAGACTCCCTAATTAGGGCTCCACTCTTAAGAAGTTTCCTTCTTAGGTAATGTAGGCTTTAGATGCCAGACCGATAAGTTGACTTAGGGTAATTCTCAAATGGACATTTGCTTGTAGTAATTATGTTGCTTGTTAATCTGGATTTTGTATCTCATAAATGCCAATAGTGACCTTTGCTTTTTTTTAGATGAAAAAAGTGAATTTTTCAATCAGACAAGTATAGATGAGACATTTCTGAACCAGAACCCACTGCCAGCAAGCCTGTTCAGTACTCCGGTGGGGTAGTTGTGATAATTAGTGAGAGATCCCTTCCCTAGGTAGAATGCCCCATTGCCAACAGGCCTATTCAGTACCCTGATGGATTTTCCTAGTCATACCATAGACTGGTACCCGCTGCCAGCAGACCTGTTCAGTATCTCGACGGGTTAGTCTCTTAAACCCTCTTTCCATCAAAGGCTTCTTGTCCATAGTCACCTATTTTGGTTTTTATTAAAGAGTGCTTTTCACGGTGACAGGGGAGGCTTGTCTAAAAACCCTTTTACAGGCTGGGATGGTATTGGGTTGGAAGGTATATGCTCTTCTTTGAATGTCTTTTAAAGATTTGTCTGAAGGAAAAATAAACTTTTTATGCACATTATTTCTTTAGAGTGATCCAGATGTATAATTTTGTCTCAGTTTGTCCATAAGAGAATGACCTAAAGTTTCCTTAGGGTACTGATACATCCTCTTCCATAAAAGTTTTCCTAGTGTGCCCATGATAG
Organism: Picea mariana; assembly: GCA_032191745.1. Classification (NCBI taxonomy): domain Eukaryota; kingdom Viridiplantae; phylum Streptophyta; class Pinopsida; order Pinales; family Pinaceae; genus Picea; species Picea mariana. Next base: position 5,017 of record JASDQU010423159.1, read on the forward strand.
AGAGTGTTCATATACTCATATGTTACTCTTTAGTAAAGATAATCCAATGAATACTATTGAAGCCTAGTTAGGGTGAGATAGGTACTTGTAGGCTAATATATATATTTTTTTGTCCCTTTAATCATGCTGAAATACTGGATAAAGGCAACTTCTAGTCTTTGAAGAGGATTATGGTTCTTTGAACAATCATAGGTAAAGATTGTGTCCTTTTTTTTTTTTTCAAGCAACAGAACCAAAATAAATTAAAATACTTCCTTTTAGCTAGCAACAGAACCAAAAGAAATTAAAGATACTTACCTTTAGCTAGCAATAGAACCAAAAGAAATTAAAGATACTTCCCTTTAGTCGGCAACAGAACCAAAAGAAATTATTTCTTCACAAGGGCTGCCATTTGATGTTGCATTCTGCTTCTTGGTTCCAGCTTAGGTGGTTGTTGCATGGCTTCATACTTCATATTAATTGACATAAGATTTTGAAATATGCGTAGCATTCCTTGTCAATTAGGTAATGTGTCCTGATAGTACCGTATAAGGACAGACTTATGGTACCGGACCAACACAGGACTTCTGGTACCGAAGCAGTATTGCTGGTACTAGATCAGAACAGAGTATTGTTGATGCCTACAAACTAATGTTTAGCAAGTTCATGAAGGATCAAATAAATTATAGAAATTTACTTACAAAAAAAATTGCGAAAGTAAAACAAAAGGAGGTAAGAATATCTTGTTACCTTCAGCTTATTAACAAAACTCGATCCACACCTATGTAAAAAAGTTTCTAATAAACAAATCAATCAATGTGGATCAATAGGATGGTCTCCTTCCTTATTGATCACCTGCATATCTGAATTATGTAGTATACGAGTCAGAAATTCCTCTTTTGACAGGGGTTTGTTATAAATTCTCAATCGGTGACCATTCACAAGTAGTGGTGTATGTTGTTCATCAATTGTCTTTATCCTGATTGAACCATTATCATAGACAGTGTCAATTTCGTAAGGTCCCATCCAATGAGTAGTTAACTTACCTTTGAAGTTCTTGAATATGTTGTCATACAACAGGGCCCAATCTCCTTGTTGAAAATTTTTCTTTTTGAGATACTTGTCATGCCATTTTGTTCTCTGCTCTTGAATGAGGGTGGTTCTTTGAAGTGCTTCCTGCCTGATTTCATCCAACTCATTAATATGAAAGAGCCTTTGTTGCTGGGCTTCATCCAAGTTCATGCTAACTTGTACTATAGTCCTGAAGGTTTTGATCTGGAATTCTATGGGAAGAAGCACCTACTTCCCATACACCAACTCGTAGGGTGTATGTCCTGTTGTATTCCTCCAGGTGATTCTATAAGCCCATAAGGCTTCTAATAATCTGTCAGCCCAGTCCTTGTGGTGTAGCTGTACTGTTTTAGTAAGAATGAACTTAATAACTTTGTTGGTAGATTCTACTTGTCCATTTTCTTGTGGATGGTAGGGTGTAGATTTCCTGTGTTTGATTTGGTACTGTTTTGTAACAGCTTTGACTAGATGAGAGGTAAATTGAGTTCCCTGACCAGTCACAATTTCTCGAGGTACACCAAATCTAGTAAAGATGTCGTTAAAAAGGAAATCTACCACTGATTGTTCACTTGCATCTAGTAAAGCTTTTCCTTCAACCCACTTAGTCACATAGTCAGTGCATACAAGTATATACTTTTTCTTTTTAGATGCAGGGTTAATGGGCCCTACAAAATCTAATGCCCATTTCTCGAAAGGCTCAATAACTACTTGGGCTTGAAGTGGAATTTGGTCTTGTGCAGTAGGCTTACCCATTCATTGGCATTAATCACAATTGGATACATAGGTTTTAGCATCTCTGAAAATATGAGGCCAGTAGTAACCAAATTGCAGAACTTTGTAAGCGGTCCTCTTATCTGCGAAGTGTCCTCCACAAGGACCATCATGGCAGGCTTGTATAATATCATGAATTTCATCTTCCCTTACACATCTCTTGATTACCAAATCTGGGCCTGTTTTGTAGAGGCAATCATCGTGCCACATGTAATTTGCACTTAGCTGAATTACTTTATGTTTTTCTCTAAGAGACAATTTCGGAGGCATCTTCCCTATCACAAGATAGTTAGCTACATCTGCATACCAAGGAGTGAATGTAGAAATAGAAAACAAATTTTCATCAGGAAAGTTATCTTCTACTGGTGTGTTATCTCCTAGATGAATCATTCTAGATAAGAAATCAACCACAAGATTATCCTTACCAGGTCTATCAATAATGTTGATATTAAACTCTTGTAATAATAAGAGACATCTTGTAACTCTAGGATTTGTTACAGGTTTGTTCATTAATAATTTGATGGTTGAATGATCAGTGTGTACAAAAGCTTGATATCCTGTAATATAGTGTCTAAATTTATTGATAGCATGGACTATAGCTAGCAATTCTTTTTCTGTGACCGTATAATTAATTTTAGCTGGAGACAGATTTTTACTGACAAAGTAAATAGCATAGGGCTTTTGATTTTCCCTTTGTCCAAGAACTGCCCCAAGGGCTGTGTCTGAGACATCGATACAGATATGAAAAGAAAGGGACCAATTTGGTCCTCTTAATACATGGGTAGTTGACAGTTTCTGTTTTAGAATTTCAAAAGATATTTGGCATTCATCATCCCACTTAAATTCGGCTTATTTAGATAATAACTTGAATAAAGGGGTAGCTAGGCTTGTAAAATTCGAAATGAATCTTCTATAGTAGTCAGCATGCCCTAAAAAGCTGTGAACTTCCTTTTGTGAGGAAGGTATTCTGATTTGTGTGATAATATAAATCTTTTCCGGATCAACTCTCATTCCAGAACTAGAGATGTGATGTCCCAAAACAATACCTTCAGTGAGCATCATTTTTTACTTTTCATTACTTAAGGAAAGATTAGTTTCCTTACACCTAATCAAGAATTTTTCTAGACTGGTCAAAGCTTCCTGGAAGTCTTTTCCATGGACTGTAAAGTCATCCATATAGATTTCCATGCAATCATTGGTCAAGTCAGAGAAAATGGCTAGGACAACCCTTTGAAAAGTGGTTGGGGCATTGAAAAGTCCAAAAGGAATCACCCTATAAGCATAGGTTTCCCATGGGCAGGTGAAAGTGGTCTTCTCTTGGTCTTCGGGTGTTATTTGTATTTGGTTATAACCACTAAACCCATCGAGGAACGAAAAATACTTTTTTCCGGACAAGGTATCCAACACCTGATCAATAAATGGTAAGGGCAAATAATCCCTATGAGTGGCTTTGTTCAACTCCCGGAAGTCTACACATATTCTCCACTTACCATTTTTCTTGGGAACTATGACAAGTGGAGACACCCATTGACTATCTGAAATGGGGTATATGAGATTGGCTTGAAGGAGTTTTTGCAATTCCTTTTTTACAATATCTTTAAGGGCTGGATTCATCCTTTGTTGAGGTTGTCTAACTAGTCTGATTTGGTCATTAGTGTAGATGTGATGTGTGCATGCGTCAGGGTGAATGCCTTTCATGTCTACATAATCCCATGCAAAGGCATCAAATTGTCTTTGGAGCATCTCAATTACTTGCGTATTTTGCTCTGGTTCTAAACTAGAGTTGATATACAAAGGTTTTCCTGGGCTAATCTCAACAAGTTCAGTAGTTTCTTCTTCTTCTGAGGAAGTTGGTGATAAAGTATATAATTGAGTGATATCAGGGTGCCAAGTTTGTTGAAATTCGGAACTGAAAATGTGTGACAATTCTGCAAAAGACCTCGGGTATTCAATGCAATTTGTATCAGCCAAAAATAAACTTAATACGTGTTCATCCAATTGTTCTTGCATTCCTCTTACTTGTTCAAGTGTTAACAGGGGTCTGATGCAATATTCCTCTCGATAAGGGTTTTCTAACCAAACAGGTATTTCCTGTGCCAGTTGGGCAGGAGGGAAGAGAACATTTTTTTGGCTATGTGTGCCATTGGATATAGTCATCTCACCAAACTGACAACTGATAAAGGCATCTGTTGTGGCCAGCCAAGGGCGGCCAAGAACTGCAGGGTGTCTTGGTTTGGAGGATGATTTAGAATATATGACTAAAAATTCTACTGGATATTCCCAAGAAGCTAGAGTGACTGTGACATCATCTAGACTTCCTGCAGGGCTAATGACTGACTTATCTGCCAATTCTATCATGGTTTGGGTTGGTCTTAACTGGTTGATTTGGAGATTTTGCATAGTGTCAAAAGGCATTACATTAATTTTTGCACCCAAATCAATGAGTGTGTTTGGTAAAGAAATACCATTAATTTCAACAGTGACTACTGGGTTTCCAGGGTCATTATATTTGTATGGCATTTCAGAAATAAATTCAGATAATTGTCCCACCACCTGAACAAGGGGAGGTTCCTTCTTCTTCCTTCCTGTTTTCTTAATGAAAATATCCCTTATGATTTTGGCATATATGGGGATATCCTTAATGGCTTGTAGTAGAGGTATTTTTATACATACATTTCGTAATTCATCCTCTATATCTCTGTGGAAGGGTGGGTCAGGTTTCTTTACTAATAGTCTTTCGAGGTAGGGTGGGAGATTAATTTGTTGAGGTACTCGTACAGACTGAGAAGTGATTGGGATAGGAGGGGAAGTCTCTTCTTCTGCAGGGGTGGTTTGATTGTTTTCTTCCTCAGAATGATTATCATTTTCTTCCTGAATTATTACTGCAGGATTTGATTGCTTTACAACTTTCCCCGATCGTAGTTGAATTTCATAAGTGGGAAAGGTTTGAACTTCTGTATTTTGCACCAGGTGGTTGGTTCGATTATTGGGGTTAGGGATTGGCTGGGTAGGGATTGTTGTTGGTTTCAGAGGGTCGTGGGTAGCTTGGTTTTGTGGCTGTTGATTGGCATTTATAGGTGCTTGCTGCTGGTGGTTGGAGTTCAAGGGGGTTGTAAATTGCTATTGTATAGGAGGTGGGAGTAAAGCTTGCATCTGTGGTGGGTTGAATCCAGGTAGTAATTGGGAAATGTTTGCAGGATACTGTGGATATGTAGGGTAAGAGGGATTTCCATACACAGGTCTCCTC
>JASDQU010423164.1:0-10084 GCA_032191745.1 Picea mariana
AAGCCAAGAGCAGAAGAAGTGTTTCAGAAGCAGCGAAAATGGCAGCAAGCTCCAGTTGCCCCCTCACGGTAGAAGAACGCCTCACGCAGTTGGATGACAAGCTAGAGAAGTTGAAGAACATGCTTCAGTTCTAGCTAGACTTCCTCGAGAACCTCGATTCAGAAGTTGGGAGGCGCATGGAACAGTTGGAGCAGGACCTCTCCTTTGTCAAAATCGGGTTTTCAGAGGAGTTAGATAAACTCCAGCAAGAACTGCAAAACCCCCAAGAGAGATTCGCAGACCGAATTGGGGAGCTGGAGGACAAACTGTCCAAGATGAACCTTGAATGGGGCAAAAATTCTGAGAAGTAGCTCTTCTTCAGAGTAGAGATGCTCAAGTTTGAAAGGATCCTCAGCAACCTAGAGTTTTGTATAGAAGCTAGGGCTCTAAATAATGTTAGTCCAGGTTTCTGTTTGAGTTTGGAAGTCATGGCAATCCAGAATTTTCAGTGTTGTAATCCAGTTTTGCAGGCAACGGCTCTGTGCAGCCCTGCCCTCTGTAACAGATTTGTGGCTTTGCCACCTATAATATAAATCCTCTATACGTTATTGTCAAAAAAAAACAAATCTTGATATCTAAAGTAGTCAATAATTTGATTACAAATTAAAATGCACATAAACTTGAACAAAAGTAAGATAAACTGAAGCTAAAGTCGTACAACAAATCCACTTCTATTAGAGTTTGTATAATCATAAGTCCATAGTCTTTGTTCTCCCAACAGTGATGGGTTGTTTACAAAAAATAATATGTATATAAAGGCCACAGGGTGAAACATCCCCTGTGGAAAGTATCAAAACTATTCACAAAAAATATGGGAACAATCTCTTAGATTCCTATTTCTGCCTAAGACTAACAACTTAAACCAAAACTATGTAACAAAAAGTATGTTCTAAACTGCTACAGCAGATCCAATTCCCATTGAAATTCGTGTGTACCTGTAGATGGATAAGAATGAACAAGTTTAGATAATGTTTTATTTGTAAAATTAACAAAAATCCAAATTTTATGACTAGCTACAGAATCTCACGATTCTGTAGCTGGTCATATTTACAAACAAAATCATTTTAAATTAATCCAAATGGTAACAAAAATGTATACGGTGAATTAAAAAACTCTTAATTACTAATTCAAAGCAAATCCAATCATTCATACTAAAACTAACCAAATCTTTTATGCCAATTCAAAACTAACAAAATCGTATTAAATCGATTCAATCAAAACAGAGCTATATTCGATCTAGCAAACAAATATTTTGTACTAATTCAATGCAAACACAATTCAAAACGAAATCATTCTTGGTAATTCGAAAACAACATAATCATTTTGAATCTATTCAAACAAAACAGAACTAATTCAGAGAAAACACAATGGGCTATGCTAATTCAAACCAAATCATTCAAAAATCGATGTTGAAATAACATACCTGGGCTGTAGGAAAATGATTCGGTCAGGATAACTTTGAGTTAACAAAGGTAGTAGCTGCCTCAACATTTCTGAAGATGATAGAACTCATGGTATTTTGCCTCTTATCGTTGGCTTGCAGTCTATTATTTTCCTTAGACAACTCCGTCACCCGATCCTCTAAGGACTTAATTTTGGATTGCAACAGAGGGACATCTGTGTAGTATCGTTCTGGCCAAGAGTTGCATTGAGTGCATTGTTGTTGATTGGGCCGAGTCACTACAGGTGAGGGTTCTTTTAAATTACCATGGGTTCCACTGTCAAACTTAATTCCGGGAAAGTTAGGGTCATCCTTGGGGCACGGTGGGAGGTTGGACACGTAGTCATAGGGTTCAGCAGAACAAAGGTCGTGTGAGTAAGGGTATTAGTCGGCCAAAAAGCATTCAATCTCAGAGTCTAAATCTTCGCTCAAAACAATAGGCTTCTGGTCTGTGTTTTGTTTGGGCTTGTTCCGAGCGCACCTGGACACCCAACGTGCAACTTTCTTTCCCTTTCTATTGACTTTTGTATTACCCTTCCCTTTTTTTCTTACAAACCTCTTAATAGTCTTATCATTGTCTTTCGAACATGGGTCGGGCATAGTGTCAGGTAGGTCAGTGTTGGGGTAGGTCGAGGGTTTGACAGCGGGTAGGAGGGTAGGAGGTGGCACGGCTAGCCCAACAAGGGTTTTGGTGACCATAGTCTTGTCCACTTGACCACATTCAGGAGTGGCAAAGCCATTCCTGAACAGGAAAGCTTGCCAACAGTCACCACTCAGCCTCAAATGATGGACAATAATGATTTTGATCAAACAATGATGGAAGAGGCCGGAATCATCCTTTTCCCTCTTAAACTGTTTGGCCATTTTATACAGACTGCGTAGGAGGTAGTGAGGCATATTCAAAGGGAAATCCATAAAATTCATAAGCAACCGGAGATGGTAAAGAAACACTAAACCATAATGACCTTCGCAAGTCACGAATTGCTTAACAATAGCCAATAGATCATGCCACCTAGACTTAAGGGTAGTGACTGGCATACCTCTGTCACAACTGATAATTTTCCTCGATGTAAATAAGAGTGGCCACGGCACTTCATCCACCTTCAAATTCTTAAACCACCTCTGCCCTTTAGCTGGCAAACCCATGGCTGAACTGAGGAATTCTTCGTTTAGCTCGAGTTGGATGTCCCCAACCTTAGCCCTGCATCCATTGAATGTGAGGGCAAACTATTGGGCGACCGCAAGGTTGAAACCCTCAAATTTTTGGTTGAAAACTAACCAGCCATTATTCTCCAGTTCCTCACGAGCATTGTCAAATAAAAGCAGTGTTTGGATGCCATTAGGTTCTATGCGCACTACAGGTGCCATAGGAGAGAACACACAGTCGGTAGGGTAAATGGTGAGGAAGCTAGATAGGCCAGGCACAGGACCAATTCTCACAAGTTTCCCCAAAACAAACAGAGGTAGCCCGAGATACAAGGCAGACATTAATGCCTATACGTGTACGGGTGGTGGAATGAAATAAAACGATGCAAAACACTCATATTGATATGTACAATCGACAGCACCTTGGTGATTAAAATCACTATTGGTGTGTGTTAAAAACAATGTAAACAACATGCCAAACAAACAACTATTGAAAACCATGACAAGTCGATCCGAATATTTGAACAAACAATAGCTTTTGTATGATTTAAAACAAAAACAATCATTTTGAATATAGCACCAAGGATTTGATCATAAAATTTATGCGTTGTATGAAACCATTGTACCAAGGATTTAATCAAAGACACCAAAAATCATTGCATCATGAATTTATAAATTGAAACCATGTCAACAAAAATACAATGTGAATAAAGGTTTGGTGTTTTGACACATGTATGACCATTAGAGGTGAAATGACCACATGAACAAGAGTATTCATAACAATTGAAGGATAATTTTAATGCCATCGACATGAATTCCAATTCAAGGTTTTCACGCTTGCAGTCCTGAAAGTGAAAACGAGAAGCATATATGCGAAAGAAAATATGATAGTGTCATTTTGTTTTCAAGAATTATGACAAGTATTTAGGGTTCAACACCCTTGTGTAGGCATCTTATAAGGAAAAGATAAAAATGCAAAATGGTTGCCAACAGGCATCCATTCTATTCCTAGGGGGATTAGAGCTTGCCATAGGGGTGAGAGGTGGAGGAGAACCAGGAGGAGATGGAGCTCAAACAGGGGAGACTAGGAGTGTGTTTCTGGGAATAAAGGGAAACAACAGAGGATTCGAGGAAAAAGCTATAGGGATTGAGGAAACAAAGGTTTCCCTTTCTACCAAATTAGAAACTTTAATAGGAGAAGTAGTGAAACTGGGAGAGGGGAAATCACTAGGAAAACTCCCAAAATTCAAACTGCTAGAAGCTCCAGCAGATAGTGTAATAGGAAAATGAGAAAAATCTACCGGAGTTGCTATAGGAGGGTGGTGAAAATCATTAGAAATATCTAGTTCAGCATCTGAATTTCCTTCTTGGAGGATCTTTCTCCTTTTGATAACTTTCTCTAGGTCAGCTTCAGGTGATGATAAAGGAAGTTATGGAGTAGACCTCATGTGTCTGCCTCTGGAAGCCACAGCTGAAATAGTGGAGTCGCCAGGTGCACAGTAGAAATCTTCAATGTACTGAGTTATGATGCACCTTCAGAACTAGTAAGATTTTTCTTTCTATCCCAGGGAAAATATTCAATTCGTCCCCAGCAACGGTGCCAGAAATGTTAGCACTAGAAGTCAACTCTGGATTGTAGTAGAGGTAAGCCCAGTACCCATCAATTTTTATGTCACAATGAATAAATTTAAAGGGGGGCCTAATAAAGGAAAACTCAGGATAGTATCACTTTAACTCAGAAAATTGGGTTGGTATGTACAGACAGATGACGTCTTGATCTAACTTCAGTCAGTGACTTGTAGTAAGGGTGAGTAGGGGGGAAAACTTGAGGATATGATGCAAAGACTGCTATGGACATCTAGTCTTCCAGTAGCCCGAGGAGATAAAATCTCTGAAGACAAGATCCTCTTGATTCAAAGCTTCAAGGAACCGAAAACATTACAACAACACTGCAATCAAACATACATTGCAACACAATCACAACAAATCGACTGGATCATCCATGTCCGATCTTTCAGTATCAGAGGCAAAAGACATGGGGAAGAAGGACTACTGTTATTAAACAAGAAGTCTCAAAATGTCATACATAACTAGAGAACCAGAGGCTTTACTAAAACTTTACAATTGGGAGCGTAGCTCAACCATCGATCTTAACAAACTATCAAAACTGATTATTTATACTCATAACAACTTGCCACCACCAGAAGTGTGACCTGGTTGCTACAATCAAATATTTGCATCTTCATTTCTTCTATCATTCTATACTTTTATTCATCTGTCAGACGTGATCCCAGATCATTATGGGATTTGCAGGAGAATTCATTGACAGGGGAACTTTGGGCTGACGGTCTGCCTCCATGGCCAGCTCTTACATGCTTTCCTTTTATGGGGTGAGATGAGGTTTCAACCACCTCCCCCATTTTCATTAACTACTTTCATCGGGATCGGGACGAGTCCTGACATTGATGAATGCTCCAAGCAGTGCTCGCAACTCTTGGCGCAACTCCTCTACATCGCCTCATGCGACCTCGGGCCATGACCTAGGGATCTTACGTGAAACTTGGGATTTTTCATTTCGGGAGTCTTCACTCCACTTGATTCAAAATATCTCGATTCTCGAACTTGCGAAATGGCCCATCCATATCGACGGTCAGACTTACTTTGAATTTCATGGCCACGATCATCTCCCCAAATAACCTTAGTCGTCAGTCCCCCAATAGGTGCATGCCCTTCTTTATACCCCTACTTCCAATATAATCATGGGCTTTCATCATGGGCCCAAATCCTAGGCGTTTCATGACTTCACATTTTGCAAGTCTATGTTGTTCTCCAAGCTAAAGCCTCTGAGTCGCGAAATCGTGATTTCTTAAATCATGTGCCACATGTCCCCTTGAATTGCACGGCCCAGATAAATATCAACATTTTGGGACTTCGGGTCTTCATAATTTTGAAACTCGAGAATTCTTCACATTCCCCACTTCATCTTTCCCAAAATAATTTTCTCCACGGTTTGGATCTGGTGCCACGCATCCTGCTTGAACGGATGGTTCCTGCTAATTTCAGAGTTCAGGGGTTTGATTTTTTAACAAATAACTTCAACAATGTTTCGAACTCTCGATTTCTGCAACTATTATCTTCCATCAATCTCTGAACTTTGAAATGCAAATTCCTTCGCCAAACTAAACTTGCTCGCTTGCTTGATTTGATTCCATATCATACCACTCTAAGTGTTTCTCTTATGCTTACTATTGCGACCTGTGTAACTAATTACTTGGACGACTGGTTGAGGGCTTGGGAAAGAAAAAAGATCAATGACAAAGGTAGAGAGGGCAGTGATTAACCCAGAAAAACAAAATCTTGGGGCCAAGACTTCTCATAAAGGATTACACAAAACAAAAAGTCGCTCAAACGATCAAGGTCAAACACAGAGAAAATTACAAGCCGAAAGGGGAAAATCTTAAAGTTTGGTCGGTGAAAAGGAGAAAAGCAAGGAAAAACTATAGACTAAGGTAGAAATTACCAACCCACAAGACTCTGACAAGTTTGTGTGATAACACAGTCCATGTGGTACCTTGGGGTGTGGCCACATCACTTGTATGATTTTCCATGTGTCACTATATGGCCATGACACATGTCCCTTTTATCCCTTTAACTTTTGAATTTGACCTGCTTGAACTGAAATTTGACTACCCATAACTTTTTCATACGAACCCCATTTGAATTTTCTTTTTCGTTGTTGGAAATCTTACGACGAGATTTACGTAATGATTCCATTTTTGGGACAGTTTGATATACTTGAATTTTGAGAATTTATGGATCCCATGGGACCTCTATGAGTGTTTAGGATCCTTTTGGACCTCTACAAGTGTTCTTTAGATCCTCTTGGATCACACCTTCCCATTGAAAAACTTTTGGACCTCCAAAAGTATAGATACTCAACAACTTAGTGATTATAACTCTAACTCACTCGTCAATCTTACTGAAATGTCCTTATCTAGTAACTTAGTGATGAAGGTCCTTCACTCTTCCATATTGTTCATTCTTTTGGAAATAAGTCTTCATCTTGGGTGATCAATATTAAGTACTAGATTAGTGTACTTTTTTCTGCTTATCTGGAATATAGCTCTGACTCTATCCTCTGGCATTGTATCTAATATGATATGTATAGCTCTGGTTCTAGATCATAGATTCTCTGACAACAAAAGTCTGGTTCACTCAATCTTTGTTATACTTGTATTTGTATTTCAACAACCAGTCGCATATCCTTCTACTAAATATAGTCCATCTCAGACGATATGAAATCAAGTCAAATGTTGATCTATGTCTTTACAATTTGGACTCTCTATTACTGTACTACTTGATGTATACGTAGAAGTCCCTGAATGAATACAATGTCCATTGTCACTCATGCCTTGAAGAAAAATTATACTTGTATTGTTATCATTTTTACATGATTTCTTATGTTCAAGGTATACACCCATACAAACATGACATAGTATTTAAATATGCTTATAGCATGCACCTTTATGTATTCTTATTTTCTCTAAAAAGGATTACTTCTCCTTTACCAACTCTAGAAAGTTTTGCATTACTTTGATTCTCTTTCCGCTCCTGAACTACATGTTCCAACTGTTTGCATCCTTCTGTTCCTTCACTTTCAGTTCTTGAGAATCAAGAATGTGGTCTAAGACAATTCGATCCATCTGTATCCCTTTAGTTGATTACAAGACAATTAAATTGTCCATATCATTGTTTAAAGGCTTTACAATATTTACAATGAGATTCATCTCACTGTAGAACAATATGTGTATAGGTGGCTATGTAAAAATATCTCACAAAAAAATCCAAAAGGGTCAATTTTGCAGTTTTCATGAACAGTCTCTACAATATTTTAATGTTTAAAGGAAAGAAAGAGTATCCAACAAGTTATCATATATATATTTTTCTTGTTCCTTCGCTTTCAGTTCTTGAGAATCAAGAACTAAAAGTGAGGGAAAGAAATCAAACAAGTGTCCATCACTTCTCTCTCTAGATTTGTCGATTAATGTTCTTTTGTAGTCTCAATTTCATAAGAACTTTACTCATCTTGTTTTCTTGAAAAGAGCCCTGAAGATATTGACCAGCTGAAATCTTGGATCTCATCACAACAACAATTTGCAACACATGCCAAAACTAGATATGATACCACTTCTCTCAAAGAGGTGGATCAAACAACCTGCTCTGATACCACTTGATCCAAAAATTCTTAGACACCGCTTATTTCTTTACTTATATACATGCAGTATCTAACTTGATCCTGAATAGTTTATTGATAGTATTGGGGTGGTTTGCAGAATTATGATGATGTGATTTTTACCCAAAAACTCATAAATTAAAGATTAGCTTTTCTTGATAATGAGATGACACAACAAAAAATAAAAGAACTCAAATTACATAATTTTGTTTCATCTTTAAGTTCCATTCAATCCAATGAAAATTGTCTTCTCCATCTCAAGTATAAAAAATCACATGTAAAATGACTCACATATGCCAATTTATTGGATGCTCTTAAATTTCATTACTCAAAATAAGAAAATAACTTCACCATTGAAATCCTTGTGAAATTCTAAAACTTTTGACTATAAAGTCGACCAGTTTCCAAACTAGCTCAATTTCACACTCTTTGGCACACAAAACAATGCATTAAATTCTCATTAATGACAAATTGAGAAAAAAGTTTTGCAAATGACCTCAAATCACAAAACAAACCTCATATTCATGATCCTTGAGAAAAATCATGCAGAATTGATATAAAATACTAGAAATTCCGGTAAGGTACCATTTGTTAAGCCCTAATATTGGCTCATTACCCCTAAATTGGGGCATATTATATTAGTAATGTTATTTTATTTATGTCGGCTTTAGGCCATTAGTTGTAATTATACCTCCTAGTCTCCTATATATACCAAGGAAACATTTTCATTTTGAATCATCTTGTACTTGAACATTTAAGTGGGGTAAAAGGAGGTTGTCCCCTCGAAGAGGCTTATTATCTGAAATTATCTCTTTTTCAAGGCATTGAGTACTTTTTCTAAGGATTTTCTATGCTATATTGATATTTGGTTCTTAACATATGGTTTCAGAGCTCAAGGTCTTGGGGTTTCGCTGCTACATCTGAGACACATTGGCATTTTCTCTATAATTTTTTTTCTACAACAGCTCATAAGGAATGGCTTGGAGGATATTTAGTAGATAGATCAAGATACATTGGGCTCAAAATTTAGCTCCTGATGCCTTATAATTTCGGAGATACAACCTGTACAATATAGGGTTCTGGAATCATCTTGAACTGAGTCATTGCGGACTTTTCTCTATAAAAACTTTTCTGTAACATTTCAGACCCTAAAATAAGGAGGCTATTTACATAAATTAGTAAGGTATCTATGGTAAAAATTTCATCTTCTGGGTCATCTTAAATTTCTAGATACATCCTGTATAAGATAGGGTATCTGACTAGTCCTATTGACTAGTCTCAAGAAGGTGTTCCAGGTAAAACAATCATAACTTCTTCCTAGAGTATACAAATTGCATGGGACTAGTTTCATTGGATCATGGACAGTCTGTAGTATTTCTGGTGCGAGTTTTAGAATTTTAAATCATTTATTTTGTGCGGGGCACACTATACAAGTGAGATCTCCTGGAAAGGCCAAAAATTGGCAAATTGTGGGGAAGTTACTATAAATTCCACTTGGCACATCCAATTTTGATCAGACCTGTGGCATTGTAGAGAAGAAATATCACAGAAATACATAAAGTAATGTTTCATACCTAGAAGGGTCAAAACTTGGGAGATACAATAGAATAAATATTGTCTAGCAGAACCGCCTCAAAATCAAGGTTCAAAAGTGATACTTGGCCAACATGCCACCCAAAAAGGGAACTTCTACACCAAATAAGCCTCCAGAAAATCCTACTTGGACTCTTGATGAAGGTGAAGAAATGCATAGGGACATAAATGAACTACAAAATAAGATGGATTCAATGGAAACTAAGTTGGATACTAAGATGGATTCAATGGAAGCTAAGTTGAATACTAAGATAGATGGTTTAAAAGGGGAGATCATGGAAGTATTGAAAAATTTCGTAACACAGAAGACACCTGAAAGTGAAAATGCATCCCATGAAATTCATGATGAGGACACAAGGAAGGTGAATCAAGAATGGAGAAACTCCAACTTTGGTTTGAACACCAACCATGTTCCTAAGATTGATATGAGGAAGTTTGATGGCAAGGACCCAATCACATGGATACTTCAGATGGAGCAATTCTTTGATCTCCATAATGTGCCACATACACAAAAGGTACAAATTGCTTCTTTATATTTAGAATCTAATCAATTTGTATGGTATCGATGTCTTTGTTCTCGCAAATCACTCGTCACTTGGACAATTTTCACGGAAGAAATGATAGCACACTAT
>JASDQU010423169.1:0-10083 GCA_032191745.1 Picea mariana
TTTTCATAAGAATATACAACAACTGGTCTCTATAAAGTAGACTAAGATTTTTCAGTGAAAGAAAAGTGAAAAATTGTTAATAGCTCAAAATACTGATTCACCCCCCCTCTCAGTATTATTTCCAACACCTACAAACTCATAACTAGTACTAATTAGAAATCATAATTCAAATTCATAACTAAGATATCATTGAAAATCAAAACTTAAAATTATAATTAGGGTATCATGGAAAATCATAACTCAAAATCAACTTTTATCTTATCATGCTAGTGCTAGAAACAAGATTAACAAGTTATGTAAACCTACAGAGAGTGTTTGAAGAGTACAACTTAATGAAATGGACATTAGCTAAATAGATACTTTGCTGAGTGATTTACAGCTTAAGAAACATAAAAAAGAGACATGATGGCATAATTAAACAGTTTACAAACAAGTGAACTACCACCTGCAATAAAGATATTAGAAATCAAAATATATACAAGTAAATATGGACATCCATAAATGATCTGTGATACACAAAAAATCCAGGAAGTGAGATACAAGTTAGAGGAGATATACAATGATACGATTTAAGCAAGTAAGTCATAATTGAAGAGATATACATAGTGATATGAATTAAACCAACAATTTGAAATGAGTAATTGATAAAATCTAAATATGAAAATACAAATATATATTGATATGAAAAACTACCCAGACCACTAGTGGGCTCCCTAGAAGGTCGTGGAGCTACTTCAATAGAAAAACGCAGTCACAAAATTAACACAGCATTGGTATTGATCATCAAAATAGAGTTTACAGCCAAATTGAAGATAATGTCTGTGTAAATGTAAAAAAAAGTGTTCCTCTTCGTGGCATAGGCGGAAAGTATTTATAGATTTCATACACATATTGAGAGGTCGACCACTGGAAGGGTCAAAACTCTCTAAAAACATAAATACATTAAATTCCATTAACACAAAACATCTTGTCCAACAACCACGCAATTCTAAATGCGATGAGTTCCATAGCTGGAGGTCATGAGTGGGAAGAAAACCCATGTTTCAGATTCACCCATTGAATCCCACAAATATGCTAACTGCTAACTCCACTATGCTCCAAGTGTCATATCGAGTGTCGGACGGATTGTTGGATGGAGGTATGGATGAAGGACTGGACAAAGGACTGGATGGAAGGTTGGATCACGTTTTTGGCCTGTTTCAAGAAAACAAGAAATGTTAGAACATTATAACCATTCAATTGAAGATGAATTAACAAAAAAGCATTGAAAAACAAAGATTACACATACCTCATGTTATTACATGGTGAACTAATGCACAAAGCTTAATAATACCTTTAAAAGGGGATAAATAAGATCATAGAATGTATAATTTTCATATGAAAAAAGGATTTGGTGATTGGAAAAATAGTCAAAACAACAAATCAACAACAACTAGGAACATTTCCCAGTTTCCATATGTCCTTGTACCTCATGGAAATAATGTGCACAACCCACAAGTATCCAAACATGTGGTGGAGTTGGTTATCGGTCGACACCTCAATCCAAAACTATTGCAAATTTTTGTATGAGAAAAAATATCGTATGGAATACCAATGAATTTGTGAGAACTTCCTCACTCCTTTATATGAATTTATATTTTATGCCACTATCCCTTGTATGACAGATAATTCCATAGCGGTCATAAGAAGAATCGCGGACTGGTATCTAATGGAGCATGGCTCTAATATAAGGGTATATGGTGAGATGAATCCTCCTCACCTACTTCCATGATTTGTACCTGACAAGCTCGTCCTTCAGGAAGTAGCATACCATACTATTATACATGGGTTTGGAAGAATGTTGTATA
This sequence comes from Picea mariana, assembly GCA_032191745.1. Lineage (NCBI taxonomy): Eukaryota > Viridiplantae > Streptophyta > Pinopsida > Pinales > Pinaceae > Picea > Picea mariana. The sequence goes on from JASDQU010423169.1 coordinate 1,848, forward strand.
GGTTCTAGAAATCAATATGGCCCCCACTACCTTTATATGTTGGAAACTATTTCTTCGAGAATATCAAACAAGCCCAAGTGGAGGCAGACATCTTACTTTCTTATCACTTTGGAGAAAAAATATTCATAATACATGACCCTAGGAATATCTCAAGGGAACACCTCAATATAATCAGGCTCCCTTATGAATATACTACTAAAATTTGGGAAGAATAGGAGGTGCATCAAAATGCCAAAACATACGACAAAGTAATTTCCAAAAAGTGTTTCCATCCAAAGGGAGGGATCATTGACAAACAAGAAGAAAGAGAGGATGAAGAAAATAAGTAGAACAAGATGAAGCCAAGAGATATTATCCCATCTCTATCTCAACTCGTTCATGATCTGTCGAGGAGGAGAAAGAAACACTAGTAGATAAGAAGAGGAGGGATAAAGAAAATGTGTTGAAAAATAATAATGACACCAAAAAGAAGAAAAAAGTTGAGGCCAACAAAGAAAAATCCAAATCTAAAGCTAAAGAAAAGGCTATAGTAGAAAGAAAAAAGGAACTGGAAGAAGAAGTGAGAGAAGGAGCAGAACTAGCAGAAAAAGCAGCGAAGGAATCATCTGACAAAGATGTTGAGGAGGAAAGGAAAACTATAAATTCAGAAAGTATAGGGGATGACACATTCCCCATGGACGTATATATCCCAGGAACATATACCATAGGCACAAAGATAGATCCAACAAGAAGTGGTTTAGGCCTTGGACTATGGGAACCATTTCAACTAGATTAAGTGTTAGNAAATGGTAGGATCATGCAAGAGAGAGTTAAGAAGATGTAAGTGACAGAAGAGGACCCTTTATCAGTTTTCACTTAGGTACCAATCACAGGTGATGTTAGAGATGATTTTGTTGCAACAACTAGAGTTTTTTTTCATTCATTGACGACAATATAGATAACATAAACAGGTTATGTAAATATCATAGAACTCAAGTAAAATCTTTGATAGATAAACTTGGATGAAAGGATCCTCCAAAGCTTCAAATTCATTGCTGAGAAGGTTAGAAATGACTTGGAAGGTTCCATTATTGACATGTACACTCATCTTCACCTCTTCCAAGATGTAGCTGACACATTACAACACTATCCATGAATGCATAGATGACATAGATAGGTGGATAGAGGAAAATCCTGATGCACCTCTTCATTTATATAGGCCATCAAAATCTAGGAGAAATATTGATTTGTACAGATTGTATCATTTCCAATAGATAGGACAAAGAGCATATAGAGAAGCAAGAAAATCTATGGCAATATGTTCAAGGATCCACAAGGATTCTCAGGAACTGATCAGAAATGGCTCCCTCCCAAGGCTATATGAGCTTGGAAAGAACCTAGTAGTGGAAGAAATGGTAAATGAAGTTGAGGACAACACAAATTGAAGGAAAAACAATAGTTGAAGCAACTACATTCGTCTCCACCAACCTTATTCATCAACATCTTCTACAACCAATAAAGTTTCAAATCATGGTGAAATCTTTTGTAACAAAGTTAGAAAAGGATATGAGCACCCTTGATGAAAGTGATTCTCTAAAGAATTCAACATTAGAGTAGCTAGCATACAGGAGGATCAAATCACTCTATAACCAGTTGGAAGTTTGGACAACCTACCTTAGAAGAAAAAGTTCATAGAAAAAGTACATGATACCTACCCTTTATTTCATCATTTTCCTAAATCTCTAAATTCCATCCCTTGTTGCACACTTGTCATTAGGGAATATAAGATGAACCATTTTGTAAATTCCTCTTCAAGAAGAATATGAAAGGACACATGGGAGTTACTATTTGTATAAAATAGGATAGAATCTCATGTGAAAGGGACTTTTGTCTTTTCAAGGATTGTATAGACCCAAGAACATTTTCAAGAAAATATACTTTGTTAACTAATATTTATAATCCCTCAGGGACAACATATTATAGAATAAATTTTGTGTAGAAATCCATTGGAGCTTTGAACTACTTCAAGTGAAGATAACTAGTATTTCTATGGAATGTAAGAATGCTTGTTTGTTGTAGACTGATTCTCATACAATATTTATCATTAGATAGTTATTGATGTTTCTTTGAATATTTCAATGAATTGGGCTTTGTGGGTTATTATTTTATACATTGTTGTGATCTAGACTAATACGATTATATACATTTGTATGCACTTGTTTCCAATCTTTCTCTTTTGTTTCAACTAACTATATATAAGTTGTGCAAGATTTTGGTTGCATTTGTAACTCACCGGTTACTCTAGTGTGCTCCTAGCTAGGATAGGTTAGCATAGATTAGTAGTGGATTAGTCATCTTTGAATACATAGTATTCATATACATATGGTAATTACATCCTCACCATCCATCTACTACCCCCCCACCAGTACACTAGACTATAGCCGGTAAGAAAACCAAAAGACAACAATAAATGGTAGTTGGGCCAAATTTCAGATGGGACTCCTAGCTCAAACATTGTATAGTCTAGTTGTGACCATATACTGGGAAGAACCCCTTGCTATTGTCCAGCGAATTTTAACCCATCAATAAATGGGACACCTAAATTAAAAGAGTTACAAATGTAACTTGAAGAGTTTTTAAAGAAGGGGTAGATACGCCCAAGTGTGCCAGCTTGGGGAGCCCTAATACTTTTTGTGAATAATAAATATGGAACATTAAGGATATGCATTTATTTCAGAAAACATAATAAGTTCACAATAAAGAACAAATATCTATTTCCAAGGACTTATGATGTTTTTAATGATCTAAAAGGTGCAAGAATATTTTCCAAGGATTGATGATGTTTTTGATCAGTTGAATGGTGAAAGAATCTTTTCCAAGATTGAATTGAAATCAAGTTATCATCAAGTGAGGATAAAGGAAGAGGATATCATCGAGACAATGTTCAGAACAAAGTATTGTTATTACAAATCCACAATAGTTCCATTTGGGCTATCAAATGCACCAACTATTTTTACGAGTCGGATGAATGGTTTGTTCGGGGAGTACCTGGACAAGTTTGTAATTGTTTTATTAGATGATATTCTCATATAATCTAAGTCTAAAGAGGAGCATGAGAATAATTTAACAATGGTGCTAAATATTTTAAGGGAGCATAAATTGTATACCGAGTTAATTAAGTGCATATTTTATCAAAATAAGATTCACTACTTGGGGAATATTGTTTCAGCAGATGGGTTAGCAGTTGATCCTGAGCATATAGAGGTCGATAGAGGATGTCGAGTGCTAAGAAATTTGATAGATTTCATATCATTTATGGGTCTTGCAGGTTATTACTAAATATTCATAAAGGGTTCCACCCAATCACTTCTTTACAAAATAAGGGAGTGAAATTTGAACGGACCTCCAGATGAATATTTTTTGGCGTGAAATGTGATTGCAAGGAAGGGCTCAATGGACTTCCTCGGTCAAAAGGATCATCTGGTGTGCTATGAATATAGAAAATTAAAAGAGAATGAAAGCAATTATGATACACATGACTTGGAGTTATAAATAATGGTTCATGCATTAAAACTGTGGAGAAATTACCTCATGGGGACAATACTTGAGCTAATGATAGACCACTATGGTCTGAATCATTTTTTTGGAAAACCAACATTAAATGTCAGACAAACTAGATGGTTGGAAGTTATTACTGAATATGACTTTGAAATTAAGTATATAAAAAGAAAGGAAAATAAGGTGGCTAATGCACTCAGCAAAAGATCACTTGAAGTGCACATTTCATCCATCATCATGTTCAACAAATATTTAAAAGACATAATTTTAGAGGCAACAAATTCAGATCATCAATATTTAAATATAAAAGAGACATTACAGCGAGGAAATTTATAACAAAAATTTAATTATTATGAGTTGAAGGAGGATGGAATCCTCATGTACAAAGGAAAAATGTATGTGCCAAATTAAGGAGAGATGAAAAATATAGTTTTGAGGGAAATTACAATGAGGAAATTTACAACAGAAATTTGATTATTATGAGTTGAAGGAGGATGGAATCATCATGTACAAAGGAAAATTTTATGTGCCAAATTAAGGAGAGATGAAAAATATAGTGTTGATGGAAATGCACAATGTGTCATATGTTGGGCACCCAAGATATCATAAGACAATTTCAATTGTAAGAATCCAATACTTTTGTCTAGGAATGAAGAAATAAGTGGCTAATTACATAGCCATGTATCTAGAGTGCTATAAGGTGAACATAGAGAATAGACATCCATCGAGGCTGCTACAACAATTACCCATACCTAAGTGGAAATGGGAAGTGGTTAAAATTGATTTCATCACAAAGATACCTAGAACAGTGAAGCAACACGACTCCATCATGGTGGTGGTTGATAAATTAACAAAAGCTACAGCTTTTATTCCTTTGAAGACAACACATAAGGAAAGAAATATTGCAGATATTTACATGAAATAGGTTTCCAAGCTACGTGGAGTGACTAAGGCCATTGTTTCAGATGGAGATCCAAAATTTACATCAAATTTTTGGAAATTCTTGTTCAAAGTATTTGGGACACATTTAAATATTAGTACAACATATCATCGAGAGTTAGATGGGAAAATAAAGAGGACTAATAGAATCATTGAATACATGCTCAAAATGTATGTGATGGACCATCCATCAAAGTGGGAAGATTATATCCACTTAGTGTAATTTTATTACAATAACGGATAATGAGCCTCATTAAAAATGAGCCCATTTGAAGCATTGTATGGCAGGAAGTGTAACACACCAGTGAGTTGGGATAACCCAGTAGACAGAGTTGTGATTGGGACATATTTTTTGAGATAAATGGAAGATCATATGGAAAAGATCAGGTGGACTTAAAGGTTGTCCAGGAAAGGTAGAAAAGTTATGCAGACAAGAACAAAGTTTTTAGATATTTTAAAGTGGGTGAACATGTTTTTCTCAAAGTGAAAGCGAAGAGAAGTTTGATAAAATTGGGTTTATTCCTAAAGTTGGCAGCACGACGTTGTGGGCCTTTTGAAACAATGGAGAATATAGGTCCAGTTGCATACATGTTAACATTACCTGCATCCATGAGAGTGCATAATGTTTTTCATGTATGGTTATTAAAGAAATATGTTCCTGACCATAACCACATAATTTATTGGACTATGATCTAGGTGGAAAATGAAGGGGATTTCTGGGTGGAACAAGTATGCACCCTCGACCGAAAAGTCAAAGTGCTCAGGAAAAAATGCATAAGGTTGGTAAAAGTTTAATGTACCTTCTACGGTATTGAGGATGCAACATGAGAGAATGAAGAAATAATGCGGGAGAAATACCCACAATTGTTTTTCAATTTTGAAGAAAATAAAAGATAAAATGTAAGACTCTATTTTTGGCAGCTAGAGTTCTCGAACCACATTTCAGAATTCTTGGTCACTTTTGTTCATATCCCTGATAAAAGAGTGGTGCAGCTTGATGGATTGAAGGTGATGAAGGGGGAAAATTCCTTGGGTCAGCGGGTTGAGAAGAACAAGAGATTATGGTTGTGACTGTTGTTGGAGAGTAAAATGATTTTCAGTATTTTATTTTTTGAATATTACAATGTAAATTTGTATATGTATTTAGCACAATGTTGTTCAATGAGGACGATGAACAATTGTAGGGGAGGGGGAATTTAATATCCTCACTATAATCCTCATTTTAATTAATGCATAATTTATATATAAATATGGCTATGGCCAAGAGACTTAATATGTGAATCGTATTTTTTATTTTAATAAATATAATGTGATACCAACTACTAGGTATATGAACAGAGATGGGAGTTGATTTATCCACAAGACAGGGGAATGTCTAGGTTTGTCTATGAGGGGTCCAAGGAGGTAATTAATTGTCGGTATTAATCGAAACCAAGATTTCTGAATTTTATTATCATTGGGGAAACCATCTCTTTTTTTTTTTGAGTGTATGAGAGCCCAATAATAGAATACATGTCAGAGGGTGGGTGTAGAAGTCACTTCCATAGTTATTTGAAGCATGATAATATAGTAATATCAACATTGATCATAGTGATAAGTCAATTGTCTTCGGAAAATAGAGGAAATACATATGGGGGAAACATGTAGTTTTTTAGATTGAGTTTGGCATGAACACCAAGAAGAGGAGTAAGAAAAAATAGCATTGGAGATAGACCAAGAAGGTTGGGTGAATTTTGGAGTATGTTGTAGCATTTTTTGGTGAATTTTGGAGCCATATATTGAAGAGGTAGGCTTTCATGCCTAAAGAGTGAACTCTTGGGTGAGTTGTACTAGAACAAGAGTTGGTTGTTGTTGTTTCCTAGTAGTTTCCCTTGGAAGTGAGTTCCCTTGAGTTCCCAACAAAGATATTCTTTCTTACCTGTGCTAGAGAGACCCTAAAAAATGAATGGGATGCCCACGCGACTAAGAGCAGTGGAGGGGTACATTCCTTGGGTTGAGAATGTTGGCATGTTTACAAGAAGAGTGTGCTTGTCATCGATAGAAAGAAAAAAAGGTGGAGTAGAAGGAGAGAAAGCTCAGGAGGAAGAGCTACAGTGGTCATTGGATCACCTATCCAAAGGATCTTCCAACTCTCAAACCCTACTTTCCTTTGTACGTCAATATTCTGGAGATGAAAATCCACTGACGCATGTCACTTTTCTCGATCAATGGTTGAGATCTGCTTCACTACTCTAGGCTTCAGCGATTTCAATTCTCAACCTTCACGCTCTCCCAAAATGCTTTTAGCCAAAGTCCACAAATTCCTGCCATGTTTCCTCCTCAAATCAACGACTCTAGTCTGCTTCGGGACTTTGACGCTTTCTACTAAGACCATATCAATGGCCCTTGGCACCCTTCTCGATCAACGGTCAAGATTCACTTGGGGGCTTAGATGCTTTCACTCTCTTCTTTCCTCTGGAGTATTTAGTACTCAAATTTCATGATATGTTGACATGTTTCCTCCTACATATCGACGGTTCTCAACTCCTTCAGCTCTTTGGAACTTTGGCGATTAGGACTTCAGGACTTTAGGATAATCGCTACTCCATTTTCCTCTGGAGTGATCACCTGATGATTAATTCATAAGTGGTGGAGACCGCTTGCTTTCGATTAATACTTCCACTTACACTATCCTTCCACTGTAGTAGATTGACAGTCAAGAATGCTCCCAAAGTGATCTTCAGATCGGACATTTTGTGTCCACTTTGGGACTTCATAATTCAGGACTTCGGGACTTTGGGCAAGTGCTGGTGGTAAAAATACTAAAGTAAAACTCCCGGAGTGATGTAACTTACTTACGTCACTTGATGATGTGTCACGAGCCGAGTAGATGCCACTTCTCACTCTAATTCATGATTGGCACGTACCTGAAATGACAATTCAACTTGACACTTGTCGTTGTCTGATTGCACCATGTGTCCTTGCTGACATGGTATGACAACTTGGTCTGCCACATGTCCTTGTAGATGTGGTCTACTGATGTGGTTCTCCCTGATCTAATGGTCATCACATTTTCTCCAGATCTGATGTTCCTTATTCATTTCGGATTTTGGGATTCGGGTAATTCGACTAGGTTATGGGCCCACCACACTTCCTAAACTGGATGGTCACGAGATAACATTGCCTAAGGTCACATCAGAGTAAGATAGGGGAAGGAGATAGCACTTATAGGCCGCACATCGGATGATACGTATTGAAAAGTCAAAAAGGTCTCTGCGTATATAATCCAACGATGTTGATGAAACAGAATCCGATCGAAGGGTTGTTGTTTCATCTCATGATTTCTTGATCAATTATGATTCAGTTACACTAACTGAATCATTTTTCATGAGCGATTGAATCATTTTTCCTGAGCATTGGAATCATGATTCTTGAGCATTTTTTTAGATTCTCGACTTGAGCGTTGGAGATGCAGAGTGTAACAGATGATGAGAGTAGGAATAAAAGTAAAATGCCATGACAGAGAGATGTTGTTGTTTCTTTGTAAAGAAAGTTGGATAGTTATTCATGCATGTATAAGGAATCCAAGTTTATGTGTGAAATTGTAGAGGGGAAGCATAGCGTATAAAACATACATGGCACATAAAGAATACAATGCATACGAACAGAAAGCGCAAGAAGATGAGAGCAGGAAGACACTGATCCAAGCAAAGAAGAGCAGTGTAGTAGAACAGTGATGAGACTAGTAATCCATTGATACATATTGTATCACTGTAATAAA
>JASDQU010423176.1:0-10083 GCA_032191745.1 Picea mariana
ACACAATTTTCTTAGGTACCCCATGTAGCTTAGCAATTTCTTGCATGTAAATCTCAGCAATGTCGGTTTCCTTGTGCGTTGAATTCACTGGAACAAAATGGGCAGCTTTGGTAAGCTTGTATACCACCACCATAATAGAATCATGGTGCTTAGCAGTCTTAGGAAACTTAGTTATAAAATCCATGTTCACAAATTCCCACGTCCACTCAAGAATGGGAAAGGGATGCAAAAACCTAGTTGGATGTTTGTGCTCAGCCTTGACCTTCTGACATTCAAGACATCTCGCAATAAAATCCACAACTTCATTTTTCATACCTGGCCAAAAGTATTGCTTCTTCACTGCGACAATGGTCTTCTAGTAACCAGGATGTCCAGCATAAGGAACCTTGTGCATCTCTGAAAAAATTGGGCTCTTCAACTCCTGATCATTTAGCACATAGAATTTGCATCTATACATGAGGATCCCATCCTCTCTTAGCTCATAGCCTTACAACTTTTGTTGTGACATACCTTGTTGTAAGGTCGCCCTTATATCCATATAGTGCAGATATTATTTGGAAACTTCTAAAATTGTGTCACGAAAATATGTCGGGTACATGCTAATGGATGTAACATGCATTTCATGCACCCTTCTACTGACTATGTCAACCACTTTGTTCTATTTTCTCTTGATATGATTGAAATAAAATTCATACTCACTGAGGAACTCTAAACACCTACTTTGTCTAGTATTTAGACTTTGTTTTACAAACAAATACTTCAAACCACAATGGTATGTTCTTAGCTCAAATCTCTTTCCCATGAGATAATGTTGCCACATATTCAAGGCATGCACTATAGCTTCAATTCTAAATCATGTAGGGCATAGAGCCTTTCATGTTCTTTCAACTTCCTTGACTTGTAGCATACCACATGTCCATTTTTACTCAAGACTCCACCGATCCCTTCCTTACATGCATTTGTGCACACAAAAAAGTTTGCATCTAGATCCACAGTTCGTAGAATCGGCGCACTTGTTAACAAACTCTTCAAGTGTTGAAAACTCCTTGCGCAATCCAGGGTCCACTCAAATCACACACCTTTCTTATCTAGGGATGTAATTGGATGCACAATCTATGAGAATACTTTAATAAACCTTCTGCAGTACCCTACTAGTCCCATAAAGGATCTCACTTCTACAACATTTCTTGGTGTTGGCCATTCCTCAATGAATTTTATCTTCACCAAGTCCATAACTATTCCTTATTCTGAAATAATATGACCCAAATAGTGAATTTTTCATTGTTAAAATGAACATTTTCTCAACTTCGCATAAAGTTGATGCTCTCTCAACACCTGCAGTACCATCCTCAAGTGTTTATCGTTCTCTTCCTCAGAATTTGAGTAAATAAGAATGTCATCCAAAAACACAATGAAAAACATGTCTAAGTAACTTCTGAAAACTTTGTTCATCAAACACATGAAAACAAATGGTGCATTCGACAACCCAAAGGGCACCACTGTAAACTCGTAATGACCATACCTTTCTCTGAAGGTAGTCTTATTGATGTCCTCCTCTTTTATTCTCACTTGGTGATATCTAAATTTGAGATCTATCTTGTAAAATATCCATGTGCCTCTCAGCTGATCAAATGGGTCATCTATTCTTGGCAATGGATATGTGTTATGTACTGTTACTTTGTTCAACTACCTAAAGTCGATACAAAGTCTCAACATACCATTATTTTTCTTCATAAACAAAACTAGCACACCCCAAGGCGACACACTTGGGTGTATATACCCCTTCTTCAGAAGCTCTTAAAGTTGCATCTACAACTCCTTCAGTTCTAGTGTACTCATCCTATAATGAGTCTGAGATACAAGCGCTTCTTCCAGCATTATATTTATAGAGAAGTCAATATCTTATTTCAGAGGCAATCCCGGTATCTCATTAAAGACATTCTCATACACTTTTAGTACTGTGTAGTCTTCCACACTTGGCACTTTATCCTTAGGTGCCTCTTCCATGTGCGTTGTGAATACTTGACACCCTTTCCTGTAACTTTTATTCAACTGTAATGCTGAAATTTCTCTGATAGTCACAGCCCTTGGAATTCCTTAAATTGTTCTCAAATTTCCTTGCTCATCCAAGCAAGTAAATGCCTTATTATAACAATCTGGGACAACATGGTGCTCATCCAACCAATCCATACGAATGAGGAAATCATACGAGCCCAAAGGTACAATATTCAAATAAGCCTTTGTGTGGAGTTCATTCATCTCCAATGGACATGCCTTAACCATCTCATTGGTTTTCCTCTTTTCTCATGTAGCTAATTACACCAACCAAGATTTTCCAAGCTTGCTTCTTGGAAAATGGAATCTTTCCACCATATTAGGATCTAGATAACTATGACTATCTTCTGATTCAATTAAAATAGAAATAGGTTGGTCATTAATCTTACCTTCCACCTTGATCATGTGTGACTGGAAATCATCTTGCTTGTTATCCAACGCAGCATAAATCCTTGGCACATTTCTACCCATGTCATAACTTGTCATAGCTTGTTGTACATTGTGCAAATTCCTTGCTTTACCACCTCTTTCAGGGAAATATCTACGCATCTTATTTATGCCACAACCCCAACACTACATAGGTTGTTTCCATAAATTGTGTCCCACTGTTTCCGACATTCTGGGTTCCTGAAGAGTCGTCTATCCTTGCACGGTATTTCTGAAGAATGGTGGTTTAACTCCCTTCTTCCTCTATTACACCTTACTTTTTATCTTATCTTCCCAATCCTTTTGGAAAGTCGGTCTTCCTCTTTGTTGTTCATGAAGACACTTAGCGTGCCTTATGGTTTCTTCCAACTTTTTAGGGTCAACATATTTTATCGTGTCACTGATAAATGAGCGAAACCCACTCAAATATCTCTTAATATTCACTTGTTCATACTTGATAAAAGGCACATAATTCAGTAATTATAAAAATATTCTTTCTTACTCACCAATCATCATATTCCCAAGATTTAGTTTGAAGAACTCCTTCATCTTCCTGTCATAATACCGCTTGGGTAAGTATTTTTTTTGGAAATACCTCTTGAACTCCCTCCAAGTCACTTTCTTCTCATCAATGTGTTTCACTTGCACATACTGATCCCACCACATTGATGCCTTTCCCTTTAACTGACTCACCGGCCTATATGTACAATTACAAAGGGTTTTGTATCAGGGACACTACATGTTTTGGCTCTGAAAAAACTTTAGAAACCTACAGTCTCTTGGTGCATCGAAGGTGTCCTGGTCATGCAATGAAACCACATCAGCCACTGTATGCTCATGTTATTTCCACTCTATCATCTTGATTAGTTGTACCAACAATTAAGGAAAAAGTTGTACATCAACTAGAAATCAAGTTTTCAAAGAAAAAAGTCATTTTTGACCTTTTTTTAGCATGGCCACAACTATTCCTTGGGACAAATGCAGGTAATTGTAGTTCTTTCATGAAATAGTCACAACCAGAGCCTTTTTTCCATGGTTTTTAGGTGTCAAACTTACGGCCTACAAGTTTGGTCCAAATGAGGTTTAGCACCTCAAGATTTTCTAGTTACAGACAAAAATGAAAGTATGGAAATGTGGATTTTGAGTTGAGGGCTTACCTAGTCTAGACCGAATGGAATTTGATTGGTTGAACCTCTCACAATCTTCCCTATAAGTTTTGGAGGTCAAAATGGTTTTTCACTAGAGGTGAGTTTTGGCAAGGTAAAATGGTAAAAATGAGCTCAAATGCCCATATATAGACCATTTTTTTATTATTTTTGGGTCAGAAAGAGTCATTAACTTCTAATTTATGCTTTGTAATAGATTTATGAGATTTATATTGGATTTTTTTTAATTTTGGACTAGTATTGTTGTTCATTTTTATAGGACTAGTAAAACAGCTTTTTGGTACTTTCATCTGGCAATCTTTAGAGAACTATGAGCTAAATGTTTCAATATGACATATAGTGATGGGTTTTTCTCTACATTATGATCTTGCATTATTAACCATCATTTGTGATGTCATTATGCCTTAGGTTTGACCTCATCAAGTTGCAACATTTCCATCTCTTATTTGTTGTGGGTCATAACTTATATGGTAATGCCTACCCTCCATGGGTCGCTCTAGTTAGCACTCCTTTTTCCATTTAAACCCATGTTGAGTTATTTTTTGTAGGCACAAAAACCCATATATAGCCATTCCATGACTTAATATTTGGGACTCCATGTTTCTCTCTTACTTTTTTCTGGACATGACCTGAAGGGTTTCTTGTTATTTTTGTTGCTTTATACTTGCACTTGCTTATTGTCGCTTTCATATTTGTGCATATTGCTATGATGCCATCAACTTAAGTATGATTATTTCCATTGCAATCACTTCTGACCTTATCCATTCGCATCTATTGCCTCTATTTTGTGACATGTTTCMTTGGATAAGACACATTCATGAATGAACACAATTTTCCCAACACTTTTTTTGCATTTGACTTGCATAAGTTTGTTCAATGCGYTTGGAATATAGTTGCATKCCATTRAGCCACTCATTTTMTCCATTATAGCATACTTTATCTCTTTTTCACACTTACCAAAACATGAAATCACTTCGCCATCAACTTAATTATGATTATTTCCATTGCAATCACTTCTGACCTTATCTATTTGCATCTATTGCCTCTATTTTGTGGCATGTTTCTTTGGATAAGACACATTCATGAATGAACACAATTTTCCAACCACTTTTTTTGCATTTGACTTGCATAAGTTTGTTCAATGTGCTTGGAATATAGTTGCATGCCATTGAGCCACTCATTTTCTCCATTATAGCATACTTTATCTCTTTTTCACGCTTACCAAAACATGAAATCTCTTTATTCCATCAACTTAATTATGATTATTTCCATTGCAATCACTTCTGACCTTATCCATTTGCATCTATTGCCTCTATTTTGTGACATGTTTCCTTGGATAAGATACATTCATGAATGAACACAATTTTCCCAACACTTTTTTCGCATTTGAMTTGCATAAGTTTGTTCAATGCACTTGGAATATAGTTGCATGCCATTGAGCCACTCATTTTCTCCATTATAGCATACTTTATCTCTTTTTCATGCTTACTGTTAGTCTATAATTTTGTCTTGGTTTAGTGAGAAAACCTTATCCTAAACCCTTCTTACCTACACTTCATTTTTTGTTTCTAGTTGATTTCGGTCTTTGTTTTTAATGTCTTATGGTTTGCATTACAGTTTTTGAATAGTTTATTTAAGTTTGATTTTGAAAGACATGGTTTTAGACGAGGTGTCTCCTTATATGCCTGTTTGAATTTCATAAATTCAAATTTTTCTAAGTCATTAATAGTGTTAGGGAAATAAGGCTATTCCCGTAGAGCCAAAATAATCATGCCTTGATACGTGCCTGCCATCTAGATTTCGTTATCATGACACGAATCATGGATTGAGAGTTCACATGCGTCCATAATAGCTTGGAATCATTTACTAATTCAAATTGTTTCATAATCCGATTGTTGTGTACCCGCGTAGGACTCATTTTAAATCACCCAATTCTCAATTATCATTATATTATACCTGTCTGATTTTGTTGAATTTAGGCGCAGGTATTCGCTCAAAGGAACGTTATACACTAACAGATTGCAGGTGGCAAATTTGGAACCTGAGGACGTTAGTTATAGAATTGTGTTTTGATGGCGCCAAAGAGGAGCGGAGAGGTAGTCAGAATAGAACCAGAGGGTGTCGAACTTCTTGAAGCCTATCCTCAGATGGCTCAAAGGTTCAGAGACATTGGGTGGTTTGAATTCCTTACTACTTTTCAAGGTTAAGATGAGCAGTGCTCCATGGAGTTTGCCCTGAATTTTGATGGTCACGAGGTGGAGATCGGTAAGATGTTGATGCAAGTGACAGAGCAGACAATTGCAAAGGCTTGCAAGTTGGTGGTTGGAGGAGAAAGATGGTGGAAGAAAGAGCATGTTCTTATAGAATTTGTAAACCAATTCCTACTTCCAGATAAGCAAAATCTGAATTGGAAAAGGGGAGTACCTCGTAGCTGGATTTGACCCGAATGGCACACTGCTCTAATTGTGATCCACATGTATATCACCTGCGAAGGTAGATTCTCATTGGTCTATATCTACCACATTAGGATACTAATGCATTTAAATGGTGATTACCCTTTAAATCTCCCTTATTTTCTACTCAAAAGCTTGACAAAGATGTCAAAGAGAGTGCAATCACTTTCCACCAATGCTAAGAGTAGTTTGTTTCATCAAGTCCTATTTAAAACTTTAGTTATGTCTACTTTGAGAGAGTTACAGAAGCCCTGGAGATGTCTCACACAATCTTTAAACCCTAACACATGGTCCAATAAACATAAGAAAGGCAAAGGGGGAAAGACTGTTACATAGAGCCAAGATATTTCAATCGATGAAACCCCTGTGAAAGAGGAGATACCTGATATTAGGGTGACGAGCAGTAGCAGAAGTAAAAGACCTAGGTGGGATCCAGAAATTGAAATGTTTTATGAAGAAGATGTTAAAGGGGAAAATGATTCAGATAAAGATTTTGATACTCAAACTACAGTCAAGCATGAATTGCCATCAACCAGTGAAAGGGGTGCTACAGCCAAAGAGAAAAGGGTTAAAGGTGTGTCTGTATCACAAAAACCTAAAAGGAATTCTACTAGGGTCACCAACAAGTATAGACAGAAGTCAAAGGCCATGTTTAATCCATCAATGAAAGAAGAAAACATCATAGTTATAGAATATGACTCTGAGAATGTTGAAGCAAGTACCAGGAAAAGGGAAAAAAGAACTTCATTTCCTAAAAAACCAGTCAGCAAAGGTAAAAAAATGATTTCATCATCTACAGGACCTGTAACGAGAGCTTCAACTAGATTAGCAAAAGCTAAAGAGATGGCCAAAGGTATCAGAGAAACCCCTGAGAATAAATAGGATTACTTTGAAGACTCAGATTGCATATCAGATGTGACTGAAGCTATAGATTCAGCAAGTTCTGATGAAGAACATAGCTCAGGAATAGTCTCAAAGTACCAAGTTAAAGAAAAAGAACCCAAAGTTGCCTTAAACCTAAATGAACCTACACCTTTTGAAGAATGCTCAGGATTCAGAGTTAAAATCAGAACTGATAAAGAAACGATCAAGGAATTTCAGAAAACAGTAAGACAGTTAAAGAAAGAAAAGGCACAAATAGAACAATGGAATGCTCGCCAGCAAGAAAGGATTCAAGGTTTTAAAAAGAATAAGAAAGGAGCAAAGAGAATTGCTCAAAGAACTCAAGGAGATAAACTTCAGACTCTATTGGCACAATGTCGTGCTTACCACAAAGCTCAAATAGAAAAATGCTAAAGCTAATGTTGTGATTATATCCTAAAGGTTACATGGAGATTTCCTACAATCATGATTTAAATGTTTTCCAGGAAATATGGCAATGCTTACTCATTTTTGGTCAGTGAGATGCTAAAACCTCGATCTGTTTGACTAAATAAAACTAATTCCTATTTTGTAGAATCAAATGTAAATGCCGGCAATATCATACAATATCAAGTTGTTGAGTTGTGATCTGTTTTGGGATTGTAGAAGCTCTTTTTGAGTGAACTACCTTAATAGATAGATACTATTCGAATCTAGTCATTAAAGCTATACTAGATGATAGGATCTGGAAATTTTATAGATAGTTTAAATAGACAGAAGAAAGACTATGTGTAGGTCAAAAATTTGGAGATCCAGGGGACCTTTTTGTGAAGCTCATTGTAAAAGGCATTTATGTTCAATTTGACAATTAATAGCAAAGGCATATGGATGCTTAGACCCTCTTTTTCTACTATATTATTTCTTTCTTCATGCTTGAATTCATTATTTAGATTGCAATGCTTTTTAATTCTTGATTGTTAATTTATACAGTGAAAATTTCACTGTAGAGATAATTTTTCAAGTTTTGATATCAAGTTGATTATCTTGTTTCTTTATGACATTTTGAGACGAGAATTCATGTCAAGTTGACAAATTGAAGACTTCATCTTCTTTTTTCTTAATTGGTTTAATCCATCTATGTGTCCACCTATTATTCAGCCAATGGGATATGCTATGTCCTTATCTTGATTTTCATGTTATGTTGTAACCTTGAGCCAGTTTTCAACCACCCTACTAAAAAAACCAAATCATAAAACCTTATAAACACTTTGCAATAAGCGAATGATGCCCTATATTTCCCTCTCACAGTCAAGTGCAACTTTAGGGACTAACATTTTTGGCGCCATTGCCGGGGATGAAGAAACGGAGAGATCTTCCCTGGGGAAATGACAAGTTTACATTCAGATCTTGGTGGTGAACAAGATTTTGGACATTATTTAAGACTATGATTATTCACTTGGAGACTCCTCTGTGGTAATTCTAGCTCCTAAAAGAGAAGGTAAAGGACCTAAAAATCCTTTAAATTCTTCATCATTTAATAAGAGACCAGTAACCAGAAAAAATCCAGATCTTGAACCTATTGCAATAGTTCCAGATCCTGAAAAGTTATTAAGAAAACCTAAATTTCTTTCCGGTCAGTCTTCACTCTTAAAGGGAAAATTATCTTCAGAAAGTTCTCAAGGACAATCCTCTGAAATCATCAAAACCCAATTAGATGAAGATGTGAATCCTGAAAGTGAAATTAAACCTATTATTGAGTCTGATATAGTTTCATTCCCTTCAACTATTTCATAATTAAATATAGAACAGTGGAAGTTACTTACTGAACTCATTAAACAGGAGTATCCAGACATTTTTCCTGTGACTGAAACTTCGAGAGGTCACAACACAGATATTAAGAGTGAACCAGAGACACCTTCGTCATCTCTTGGATCTGTTTCATCTGAGGATTTTAGATCACATTATTTTTCTTTTGAGAATCCTCTGTTTCTCAACCCATTAGTTGATCATAGTCCAAAAGAGAAATCCTTATCTTCTAAATATCAAGACTCAGTGACAATACATATAAGTTTTAATACACAAGGGACACCTTCTCCTTCAGCATTACCAATCTTACTCACTCCTGGAGCTCCAAAAATAGCTAATATGGCTGTAGACAGAATGGACGAAATAGTTGCAGCAAGGTATGCTCCCTTGGTTCTTCCACAAGTCATGTATGCCTTTCCACCAAATGATTATATGAGATACTTTCCTAGATTCAATGGAGATGGAGTAGTTACTGCTAAGGAGCATTTAAGTTCATTTTATAGTTTTGCAGAGAATTTCAATGTAGAGCATGTTGATGTGTGGATGAGACTATTCGTACAAAGTCTAAATGAGAAAGCAAGAAAGTGGTTCAGGAGTTTGCCTCCCAATTCAATAGCTGATATCATAGCCTTAGATGATTCCTTTCTTAAACATTGGGTAGACAAGAAGGACTTTTTATACTACATCACCGAATTCGGTGCTTTAAGGAGGAAACAAGGTGAATCAACACCTGATTTTACCAAAAGGTTCAACCAGATGTATGGTAAAATTCCAGAGGAGATAAAACCTTCAGAGACATCAGCTAAAATCACTTTTTACAATGCACTCGATGTCGAATTTTCCTTGTTTCTTAGGGAAAGAAGAACCACTACCCTCAGCCTGATGCAAGATGTTTCTATTGAGGTAGAATCAAACATATTAGTAGCAGACATATTGAAGTCTAGAAGTGAAAGAGACAGGAAAAAGCAAAAGGAAGAATTGCCTTCATCTTCTAATTCAGCATCTGATTCTAAAATGGATGAAATGGCTAAGATGCTAAAAACTCTGACATCTGAAATGGAAAGGTTGAAGATAGAACAAAAAAATCCCAGTAGACTTGCACAGGAGGGTGGTTACATAAATCCAAATCAATTCAGGAGACCAAACAATGTACCTCAAATCTTACCAAGAGAAAGAAAAAACCAAGATGACCAAAAGGTGTTACCTCCTTTTCAAAATAATGCAGTAGATGAGGAGGAGGATGAGGATGACACAGAAGAAGACCCTGCAGCTCATTTGAGTGATTCTGAATCATCTCCTCTACACGTGACACATCA
>JASDQU010423178.1:0-10083 GCA_032191745.1 Picea mariana
TTATGTCCCTACGCATTTCTTCACCTTCATCAAGAGTCCAAGTAGGATTGTTTGGAGGCTTATTTGGTGTAGAAGTTCCCTTTTTGGGTGGTATGTTGGCCAAGTATCACTTTTGAACCTTGATTTTGAGGTGGTTCTACTAGACAATCTTTCTTCTGTTGTATATCCCAAGTTTCGGCCCTTTTGGGTATGAAACTAGTTCTCTGATATTTCTTCTCTACAATGCCACATGTCTGATCAAAATTGGATGTGCCAAGTGGAATTTATAGTAACTTCCCCACAACTTGTCGATGTTTGGCCTTTCCAGGAGATCTCACTTGTATAGCATTCCCTACACAAAATAATTGATATAAAATTCTGAAACTCGTACCCGAAATACTAAAGACCGTCCACAATCCAATGAAATTGTTCCCACTCAATTTGGATACTCTAGGAAGAAGTTATGATTTTTTTACCTGGAACACTTTCTTGAGACTAGTCAATAGGACTAGTCAGATACCCTATTTTACACAGGGTGTATATACAAATTTATGATGAATTAGAAGATAATTTTTTTACCAAAGATGCCTTACTAATTTCTATGAATAGCTTCCAGATTTTAGGGTCTGAAACGTTACAGAAAATTTTTTATAGCAAAAATTCCGCAATGACTCATTTCATGATGATTCCAGAACCCTATATTGTACAGGCTATATCTATGAAATTATAAGGCCTTAGGAGCTGAAATTTTAACCCAAAATACCTTGATCCGTCTACTAAATATCCTCCAAGACGTTCCTTATGAAACATTGTAGAAAACAAATTATAGTGAAAATTCCAAGGTGTCTCAGATGTAGTAGCGAAACCCCAAGACCTTGATCTCTGATACCATATGTTAAGAACCAAATATCAATATAGCATAGAAAAGCCTCAGAAAAAGTACTCAACGCCTTGAAAAGAGATAATTTTAGATAATAAGCCTCTTCGAGGGGGAAACCTCCTTTTACCCCACTTAAATGTTCAAGTACAAGATGATTCCAAATGAAATTGTCTCCTTAGTATATATAGGAGACTAAGAAGTATAATGACAACTAATGGAATAAGGCCTACATAAATAAAATAACATTACTAATGTAATATGCCCCAATTAAGGGGTAATGAGCCAATATTAGGGCTTAACAATTTGTCTCTCCAAAATTTTCTGATATATGATCCCCAGGTATAGAAAATTCAAGAGGATGTTGTCTATTTTGTCTACCCCATAGCCAAGTTAAAACATGGTCATGGGTATGTTTTAATTCATGCTCAAGTTCTATTTTCTGGAACAATTGAGAATTGGGATACAAGGGTTTAGGTGGGGGAACACCTCGTTCAGTAGCGATTTGTGTAGGTGTTGTTATGAAGTGTAGCTAGGGGTTAAGGTTTTTCTCAAGGTTGGTTGGATGAGACTCACTTTGTCATGATGAGCTTATCAACATATTTTATTGGGTAGAGTATTACAATTTTTTACTAGCCATTCAAGCCTAATCTAGTTTGGGATAGTTTGGGAAGTGCTATCCCAAACTAGAGTAGGCCATTTTTGTTGACGAGTTTGATTGACCTATCAAGAAGGTAAGGGAGAGTGCCCAATGGTAATCCCTAATTAGTCCTACTCTAGTTTGTGATAACATTTCCAACCAACATGTGGGCTTGGTTACCACTCTAATAGATTTTCAATTATGAATATGAGAACATAATGTTCTTAGATGAATTTAAATCTAAATCAAACAAATTAACTACAACTATCTAAATTATCCTATTCTAATTCTATTCTAACCTATTCTATCATGTTCAGGTGCAAACTAAATATATGAGCACTGTGAGAAGTATTATTATCAAAGACATAAACAATTCATATCTTTTAACAACAAATTAAAATGAAAATGCTACATATATATCACAAATAGTTGCAGATTTTGACTGCACACATTACTTATGTACTCATATGGAAATCAGTGAAAGCATAAGCATACCAAACATTAATGCATAAATAGATCATACAATGACAATCAATAATACTTAAACAAGAACAAACATGCAAAGAATAATCTCATGCACATTCATTAACAATCACAATTTCCAAAAATAGGTTGTTGGTCTTTATTCAACTGGAGGTAATAGTACCATATCTAGTGTACAATTGGAAAAATTCCTTTCCCCGTGTCTTAATCTCTCTTTTATAAAGTAAGAGAGTCTTTTCAGTTACACCAAATGTTCATTTACTATTCTAGGAGGTTCATATTACAACTCGATTTAAGAAACTTTGAAAGACTTGTACATGAACTAATACATAAGACAATGGGGCTCACTCTTAGGATGTTTTATTCTCCATATAAGCAATCCACAATTCAAAGTTCTTGTGGAATTATTCCAATCTTTGTAACTTCGTGTTCTCGAGCTGAAGATCCCCATCACAAAGCTTTGTGACCACATCTCTTTTGATTTCTTGCATGATTTTATTAAGATAATCCTTGGCCAAAGTCTTCAACTTGACATGATTGATCAAATATTTGTGTAAATTGTCTTTATGTATCTTCTCAAGATGGATGATCTCCTCTTTTCTAGTGTCTTTGTGTTCTACTACATATTCCAATTTATGTTCCCTGGGACCTGCTTCCTCTAGACAAATCATTGTTTATATTCCAAAATCTTCTAGCATTTCATCTGAAGAGTTCCAAATTATTGTGCATGCTTTGGTGCCCATCTCCCTAGCCTCCTTCACTTCATCAAATATCTCTTTATAGGTATCAAATATAATTTGATTCTTCACTTTCTATTTCATATTGTATCTAGGTAAATCCTTTGGTGCCTGGATTTCCTTTCTTGCCAGTCTGCCACTTTATCAAAGGCACACTGAGCCTCATTGTATTGACTTCTTTGTTCATTAATTTGATATTGTGACACCACCAGGTCATAATAATGTTTTTGAATATCTCCTAATGCATGGAAGAACCATGATTGTGTTTCTATTAAATCCTCATTTATCTCGAATGCTTCCTCTCTCACAATATTCAAAGCACTCGTATCTTGGTTATTCTTCTCCATGGTGACTTTCATTTGTTCCAGTTGGTGCTCCAATTCAAAGATAATTTGTTTTTTCTTATTTGAGAGATCCTCCTGTTCCTGATACTCTTTCCTGAGCTAGCCTATTTCCTATGAATTTTTTTTCTTGAGGTCATTGACTTCAACCTTGTGTAGGTGTTCCTTGTTCTTCATTTCTCGTGTGAAGTGTATGTCCATATTTTCCTCCTAATTGTTTGAACTTCTCTTCCAATGAAGATACTCAAAGCTTGAAATCATCTAAAGAAGCACTTAACTCACCTATTGTATTGAATTTATCCCTTGAAAATGCATGAAGGGTTGAAGTCGTTTCAATGGCATTCTCTTTGGGGTCACTTCCCAATGGCCATGTAATTGGCGTTTATTATCCCTGATGGTTATCGTCCTTTTATATTTACTGTAAAAATATGTTCCCACATATGGAAAGGTGTCCTCAAATACCACTAATTATTTATTAGTGATATATATACCTACTGGTATAACATTTAGTGGGGTTCCAGGGTCTATGGGTATCCTTGGTAAATGAATATTTGGGAATGAGCTTAAGAGTGTAACTTTCTCTTGTTGATATTTCAATCTCTATGTAATAACTGCTTATTTTTCTTTTTCTTTTGTTTTCCTCTTCCTATTTCCTCTTTGCATCATCTGTTGCTCTTATCTTTTCTTCTTCTTATACAACTTTCTCCTTCTCTGCTTCTTATGCAAATTTCTTCTTCTCTACTTCTTCTGCAAATTTCTTCTTCTCTACTTCTTCTACAACTTTCTTCTTCTCTACTTCCTTTTGTTTATTTGTTTTCTCCTTCTCCTCCCTTTCATTCTCATATTTTATCTTTGCAACTTCTTATTTCTCTACCTTTTTCCTTTGTTTCTCCTATTCTACGTTCTTGGCCACTTCTTGGTATGTACCCTTTCTTGTCGATGCTACATATTCATATTGATTCTTTTTGTAAATATAATTGGAAGCTAAGGCCTTATTGTATTTCTCCCTTTCCTTTTCTTCCTTTGATTTTCATATAGTTTCTTTTTGGATGATGTCCTATGCTATCGATGTTTCTAATTGTTGCTTCATATATTTTCCCTTTTCTTCTTCCAATAGTCTCACTATTTCTTGTTTTTTTTCATCCCTAATTTTCAGAAGGGCTTCCTCAAATGACATGGCTCCCTTGAAAATATATTCTTGGGGTCTTTCTTCATGTTGTATGGAATGCACTAATCCTACATTTTTCATATAACTCTCCACTATAATTTTATGATCATACATTTCTAGGATTTTCCACACACAAAAGAAATTCTCCTAAGGCTTTCACTTCCTTCCTAGCATGGGGAATATTTGTTAGAGTATGTGTCATGTTGGGCTCATGATTTGGCTAAATTAATGATGATGATTAGATTCTTTTTGACCAGTATTATATGTGTATTTTACTATTTTAAAGAAGTTTTGAAGGATTCTTATATCAAATCATCATAGCATATACTAGGTACATATGATTGATGTTTTGTAATGGTTTTAATCTTAATTCAATATGATTTAATTATTACAGGAAAGCAATGTGTGATCTGTGTGTCACAGGGAAAAATCACATGGAGTTTTTCCATCCAGTAGCTCATTTGATACTCCATCTGGCACTACATCCGGTACTCCATCTGGCACTGCATCCGGTACTCCATCCGGCACTGCATCCGACACTCCATCTGGCACTAAAACCATGGGCGAGTTGGCGGTTGTTATATCAGTGGTCTGTGTTGGGAGAATCAATGATATGGGATTTACTCATGCTCGTGGCCTCCAACTACTGAGCTCTTGACATATTGGATTGGGTTGTTATGCCGAGTGTTGAGTGGCTCGTTTGGTTTCTAGAAGCCAAAGGCAATTTTAGCGCATTTAATGTAATTTACTGTTTTTAGAGGAGGTCGACCCTTCCAGTGGTCGACCTCTTGACTTGTAACTTCTATAAATACCACAATAGTGGTCAAACAAGTGTTAAGTTAAGAATTGTGAAGCTAGAATTGTTTCTGCTGTGTAATTCAAAGACGTCTCTATAAACTTATGTAAAACTGTGTTTTCAATTTAAATGACAAAATCGTGTTGCTTGAGCTTGTGATTCGTTGCTGAGGAGTAGCCACGACCTGCTAGGGTGCCCACCATTGGCCTGGGTGAATATTTAGCTAGTTATCTTGTGTATTCGAGTTTTTCAATTGTTGTTTCTTTCGTTTTATGTTATATGCATTTTTATCATTTTACATGCTATGTATTTGTTGTTCATAGATTAATTGTTCAATTTACTTTTTCCAGGTTGCTTGTGAAGGATAATGTTAATATGCCATGTCTTTTTAATTAATAGGAAATAGCTTGCAAGCTTAGCCACTAACCTAGTTATGTGATTAAATGATAGTTTGAATTCCTATAGGTTGAAATAGAATAGTTAAAAGTTAAGATAGAGTTAAAACAAAGTATTGAGTTAATAGTTTCTTTGGAAAAGTTTCGATGGGTGAGTAGTTGCTAATTTTGATTTTAATTCTTAGTTTGCTTATCTAGTTTTCTTATCCATTTTCCTGTCACATGATGAGATAGAAGTAGAATTTGAATTATGATTTTATGAGTATTTCAATTTGCATTTTGAATTGTTAATAGCAGGATTAGTTTAGTTTACTTCATGCAATTTCCATTCTAGATCTAGACTGCAATTTTAATTCAAAGTTTGATTTTGAGTTTAGTTTTTAGTTATAAATATCTAATACTATGAATTTGCTTACATTAGCATAAGAATGCATTTGAATTAAATAGAATCACGTTTTCTTTATTGTTGATGATTTATGCACAAATTGAAGGATCACATAGATTTTCAGGGTAGTTGATATTTCTTCTATAATGGCCAAGTTCTCGTTAGATTGCCTGATTCATACCTTTCACTTTGCTATATAAGTTAATATTGAATTTATCCCTCTTGAGTTATCACTAATTGTAAAATGCCATCGTGATGTCATAAGACACCCAAGAAATAATCATCATCATTATATTGAAAGTTTTCTTGTTATTAAAGAGTAGCTGTTGATTAATCTTTGAATATTGTCATGATGTTTTTAATTCCATAGGTTAAGATTTCCTTTCATAGATTAGAAGTAATTATGAAGTTTATCTTAAGAATAGATTTCACTTGCTTAATAGTTGATTAGTTATCTGCTAAGTAGTTTTTATTTAGTTTACTTGCTGCATAAGTTTTAATAGGGTAGTTGCTTGCTTGTTTACTTGTTGCTGCTCATTGATTTTGAATAGATTAATTATATTAGTTTGCTATTGCTATTGTTCATTAAATACATTAAATAGATGGATTGTTTTTTTCTCATTAGATTGATTAAGTTAACTTTCTCAAATTAGGGTTTTCATTTGCTTCTTTAGGACAATCCATCGATCCATTGTTCAAAAGTTACTTAGGGTAAATAGTTTAAGTTCCTTGATAGGGTTTGATCATTGATAGTCTTTGCTTAAGTAGATTATCCTTTAGATAGACCATTTCATTAATTAGACTATACTACCTCTATCTTTTCTACCTTGGCATATATAGTGCTACAACTCTAAGTTTACTTACCCCGGGTTGACAATTTAATTGAGGATTTTTAGTGCATATAGAACACCCATCATTTTTGGCGTCGTTGTCAGGGAGTTGTCTTAAGGTAGGAAATAGTTAGGAAATAGATAATTTCTAAACCTTAGAATTATTTTGGTGGCAGGGGAAATTTAAGACGAGAGGTAAGAACCTGCACATCTGTTATAGCAGGTCCCCCCAAACTCAATGGTAGTTTTTATTTTTCTTGTTTTCTTTCATGAACACACCTAGGGACCCAAAAGGTAGATACATTAAATCTAAATCATACCTCTTAAAAAAGGTTCCTTCCAACCTTTTTGGGGGAAGAAACATTTCAATCATAAATTTTGCAGACCGATACCGAAAAATAGGAACTAGCTCAACCCAAAGAGCTAAAGCAGTGTCTAAAGAGACTAAGACAGGGAGCACTATAGAACAGAAAATTGAAGCATCGATAATAGTGGGACAGGAGGAAAGACCACTCAAGCTTTTCACGGAACCAAACAATACAACCTTTGTTTTCTTACCACCATTAAGAGATCCTAATTTTGAAGACATCATAGACCCTAAACCGGTGAATAATTTGTTTGGTAGTTCAACCAATACAATTGTCTCTCAAATTACACAGAAACTTTGGCACCAGGAATATCAACCGACTCGAGTAGAGTCCCAGATATCCAAGCAGTAGGAAGACCTTCCCATCAGAGGGATATCTTTCTTAGACAAAAACCTTGGGAGAACTTGTTTTCTTCAAGGATAAAACCACCGAGGTACTCTCTTTTTGGAAACCAAACTAGTATGGATGATTAGCAGGATTACAACAATGTAAGACATAGGGAGGAAGAAGAAGATGGAAATCAAACCGAAACTACCTTAGGGTTTTCAATTTTGGACACCACACCGAATGTCAATATGAAAAATATCCCTCTCTCAGCACTGCCCACCTTTTATGGTAAAAGAAGTGAAGATCCAGATACCTTCGTATTTGAGTTCGACATCTTGTGTAGGAGCTACAACTACTTACAAGATGCCCATAAACTAAAACTCTTTCCTACCACCCTCAAGGACTCTGAACTAAGATGGTTCATGGGATTGGGAGAGTCGAGTATTAGGTCTTGGGAAGTCATGAAAGATTTATTTCTTAAAAGGTACCAAGACTACCGCAAGACCAAGGAGCCTCATAATGATATTTTCAAAGTCCAAGAGTTAGAATATGAGAATCTCGAGGATTATATGGAATGGGTTGCTTGTATCTCACAGAAATCAAAATACCATGACCTTCTAGATGATGCAGTTAGGGCTCTTTTCCTTAAGGAAATTTCAAAAGAATACCTAGAGATACTTAACCTGATGGAATCAATTGACATATCCCATAAACCATTTTATGAAATTTGTGAAATGTGTAAAAATTACTCAAGGAGCCGAGCTAAAACAAGGAGGAATGTTCAAGATCCTTACAGTAGAAACTTAAAACCGGTTAGTTCAGATGGTATCACGAGAGCAGAGATGGGGAACCTTTTAGAGAATTTCAAAACATATATCTTAAGCACAATAGGTTCCTAGTTGGACACCCTAAAGATTAAAAGGAAACAAGAGGAGGAAAATGCAGCAATGAGCATATATTGCCCAAGATGCAGGAGGAAGAATTACTCAAGGAAATGCCCATTGGATAAAATTTCATTTTGTGGCTTCTTCACGGAGGACCACTAATGTAGACCCCCTGCCCTCGGGCCGAGATCCACAGAGGATCGATCTCCTTCGAATCCACAGAACCGAATTAGTTCTTTTGGGCCCTCACTGGAACCCCACGAATTCGATCCATAGGTCCTTCATGAAAAATCCACCGTCACAAGAAATGCACCAGGCATGAGTCTTCACGTCCACATGGCCACTAGATATGACCACGACCTTTTTCGTAAAGGGATTTCGGGTTTCACGACTTCGGGAATCCTGAAGTCACAAGTCTCTTGACTCTTCACTCCCCGAAACCCAAAATGTCGAGATGCCAAAATACCAAAATTTTGGTTCTATGTGACTGCATCCTCCGTGACCACATCCCTTCTCCAAATACACATCGCATTTCATGATTTCGGGGGTTTTCAACTCAAAGTGCCCCGACTCCTTGTCCTCGAGATTTCCAAAATGTCGAACCCTGAAACTCCGAAATGCCGAACCCCGAAAGGGCTGGCGAGTGACAAGCCCCCCGCTTGGATCCTATCCATGTGACCCTATCCCTTGACCCGGTGCTATTCCTTCAAATGCTTTTAGGTTTTCACATTTTAGGATTTGCGATTCTGGCTGCAATAGTTCTTGACCCTTCGAACTCCCAGATCCCAGAATGCCAAAATACCGAACCCCGAAATGCTGAAATTCCACTTCAAAGGGAGATCAACAGCTGCGAGCCTCCCCTGATCCGACAACTTACGTTCTTTCAGGATTTGTGGGTTAAGAGTTCCAACTCTTTCCCTTTGTATCTCTCGGTAGCCGAAATGTCGAAATCCCCTTTCGGTGATTTCCCTGAAACCTTGACTGCTTGCCACTTTTCCTCCTTGTGGATGGTCACGATGCTTTCAGGATTTCGTGAGTCGGGAATTTTTGTCTCACGACTCCTTCTCCTTGAACTCCCAGTATCCAAAACCTCGATGGCTTCTGGATTTCTGTCGTGCGTCCTCTCAAAGATGGACGGTCCTAATCTTTTTGGGACTTTGACAAGTCCTTCCCTTTACATATACGAGGTTTAAACCTCATGCACCTTCTCCTGGATCCAATGGCTATCGACTCCCTGCACTAGATCTGATGGCTCAGATATGTTCTTATACGCTCTCTCCTCCTGCTGCCTAGACACAAAACTCAACGGTCCAGATCTTTTCACCAGTGCCCGAATCAATGGCAGCTGTGCTCTCCTGAGCTCGCGCTTCTTTCTTCCCCTTGGAAGATTTCTTGTTCCAAAGAGGCTTCAACCTTCGTCTTTGCTGTGAATCCTGTATCCTCGACTCTCGCCTGTATTCTAAGGACGTTGTCCCTCCTGAGCTTTGTCGACTCTAAAACCTCAAAGGTTTCTCAACCTCTTCACTCCTTGCAGGGTCCCTGCACACAACCGTGCTATCCGTCCTGACCTTATCTGTGGCTCTGACCTCAAAGTGTCTCCGTCCCTTTCTCTCCTTGAAGGGATATAAGTGCCCTCTGGCAACTTATGCTCAGACACTCCTTGTTGAGCCTATAGGGTGTTCAGTAATCCTGTAAGTGCCTTCTCCTTGACACTTCCCTTTTCCTTAGAAATCAAAATAGAGTTCTCTAGTGTGTTGGTCACTATAATTGCTTAATTAATTTTAAACAACCAAGTGAAACATAAATTATCAACCCAGGGAAGTCTTTTGTTTCAAAGATAGCCACGCACTGTATATGCTCAATTCCAAAAGCA
>JASDQU010423187.1:4572-14602 GCA_032191745.1 Picea mariana
AGAAGAAGAAGAAACTAGACAATTGCCAAGTATAAAATGGCCATCGAGAATTTTCTGGACTACACGAGGTAGTGAAAACCCCTATGAATAAAAGAGGTTTCAATTGAACATGTTTGCAAGAAATTCTCAAATTTTCACTAAGTGATAAAGTACTTGGAAATAAATCATAGGAGGCTTGTGGAGAGTGCATAGTACAAGGAAATTTTGATGAGTAAGAAAAAGTGATTCCCCAATGAAGAGTTCAATGAAAAATATTGAAAATTTGACATAGCCATGAAAATATCCATCGAGAGACTCATCAAAGTAATGTAGGGAATTATTCATCGGGAAAGAATCAATCATTCAAAATATGAAGCAGTGCACAGACCAAAAATTTCCAATGGAAGGTTTAAAGGCCAACCAATGGACCAAAATAGTCATCATGAATATTTGGAAGGAAATGGATACTGTTAGCGTCAGAAGTCACCCCTGGATTGTAGCAGGAGCAGAGCCCAACGCCCATCAATTTATGTCACGATTTGTTTAATTGGGTGATCAAATGGAAGTTAACTCACAACGATGTGGTTCTAACTCCGAAACTAGGCCAAGCGTGCATGGGCAAGTGAGGTCTTAGATAACTTCAGACAGTGAGTTGTAGTAAGGGTGAGTAGGGGGAAGACTTATATCAGAGAGATGCTAGAGTTTGTCGTAAACATCAAGTTCCTAACAGACTGTAGAAGAAGACATCTAAATGCAAGATCTTCTTACATTCAAACACAGAAAACCAGAGAAAACAATAATGCCACAATAAATCCTTTATCACGGCATAATTGCCATAATTCGTGCGAATCAGTCGATCATGAACTCCCTCAGTATGAGATGAAAACTAGATGAAATAAGGAAACTGCCTTTCATTAAACAAGAAATCTTACATACAGATGCATAACCCAGGAACTAGGGTGTTTGCTAAAACTTTACCACCGGGAGCTTTGCTCTACCATCGATGCTTACAAAATACAAAAACTGAGCCTATATACTTAGGAGAATTCACCTAACAGAGGCGTGCCGAGTAACCTCGAGCCTGGTGTCTCTTCAGTCAAACTCGTACCGATATTTTTCTTCGAGCGCCACCTTAACTGCGCATGGCTCCTGCAGGGAAGGTAGCTGAGCCATTAAGTGTCGAGCTAGCGTGTGCAGAGTTTTCTGTCTATTCGAAGACTTTAGCATGGCTCCTTGGAAAAATGGTACACAGGACCCCCTTCGGGCATAACGCTTACCAGATTCTCCATACCTCACACTTAATGAGTGAAAGGAGGTTTCAACCACCCATTCTTGCCTTCATTAACTCCAAACGAGAAACAGGGTTGAGATCGGATCTGATGGCACCAGGAGATCACAATGATCCCCTCTGTAACTGAACTCGGTGCCTTTGGCCCCTCTTACACAACTCTTTTCGTTTCCCAAGTGACCACATGCTGTGACCCTGTGCTTATTCTCAACGGTGCTTTCGACGTTCGTGAATAGGAAGGGGTTGATCCCTGTCCCTTGAAATCGCGATGAGAGAAACGTCGAGATGGCTTGAGTTGGCGACGCGCTTCCCCCTAGATCTGACGGCTCTGAACTCACCCGATGAGGCCGTGGGCACCAAGTCCTGGATGCTCTCGTTGCTTCGTGCATCAGGGATATGAGGGAGCTTCTTCTTGTGCTTCGAAATCGCGATGGGTGAAAAGGCGGGGAGCCTAATCGCGCGCCAGGTGTTTCCCGCAGGCGGACGATTGAGATTGTTTCGTGATACTGCGGGCCCGACTTTGAGCGCCTTCGGCGCTTTCGGGATTCGAGGTTTCCCGAGGGCTTTGACAACCTGGAACCTTCACCCTTTGAACTCCCGATTGCCGAAACGTCGACGCCAGTAGATCTCGCGCCACACGTTCTCTGGCTGGACAGATGTTATCTTTCCCTACACACAATGTGGACGCCATCTATTGCGTTATCTTCGTCACAACTTTTCTATTCGGGATTTCCCGCCAACCGTTGATATGCTCATGTGGATGGATCCAGACTGCTGACACTATAACTTTGCCCGCTCGCTTGATTTTAAGTTCGAAAAGGACTTCTTCTGTTCGCTGCACTTGGACACCCCTCGTGCAACCTGCAGACCTGGACGTCCCGATGCCAAAGACAAGTAATGTCACTAACATTAGGCTCCATGGGGGATAGAGTCGTCCCTGTGATGCTCTAAGGACTCATTTTGCAGTTCTAGTGCCTTGCTGTTGGGTTATGGAGTCATTTATTAAGCCAAAACAATAAGAGTAAAAAACGAAGAACATAAAGGACAATATTTACAAAACATAGGAGCCACCGAAGGCTCAGACAAAACATTTTTTAAGAAAATGCCCATTTACTAGGCTGCTGAAAAATTCTTCACCTTCCAAATCTTGCAGCCGATATGTGTTATTTGAGAAAACCTCAGAGATTTTGAAAGGCCTGATCCACAGGGCTTCAAATTTGTCGTATTTGCCCTTATCTTGTTTAGGAGCATCCCATTTCAGCACGAGGTCTCCTATCCGAAATTCTTCCTTCTTGGCCTTCTTATCGAAAACCTGCTTGACCCTCTGCTGATGATCCTGAATTCTGTTCATTACCTGCTCTTTGGCTTGCTGGACTTCTACCAGTTGATGAATCCTTCTGATCATGTTGTTGGGCTCTTCTTGATAATCCTGGAAGGATTTCGCTACGGGAATGGCCAACTGAGAAGGGAAGACAGCTTCTGTTCCATAGACTAGCTGGAAAGGGGAGATGCCTATAGATCTCTTTGTGGTCACCCGATCGGCCCATAGAGCGAATTTCAGCTTCAAGTTCCAAGCCCTTTTGTTGTCCTCCAATAATCTTTTAATGATCCTTATTAGGCTTTTGTTGGAGGATTTTGCTAAACCGTTGCCCTGTGGATAATATAGGGTGGAGTTAATCAGTTTGATCCTGAGCTGCTCACAGAACTTGGCTAATGGCTCAGACTCGAAAGCGGCTGCGTTATCAGTGACAATCTTACTTGGGCAGCCGAACCTTGTGATGAGGTCCTCCAGGAACCCAATGATTACCTTGTGGAAAGCACTCCTGGTGGGGATGGCTTTGATCCACTTAGTAAAGAAATCCGTGGCAGTCAGTATCCATCTGTGTTGCCCACTAGAAGCAGGGTGGATTTCTCCAATAAAATCCAGGCCCCATTGCTGGAAAGGTCTCAAAACAACTACAGGCTGTAAAGGCAGAGACTTGAGCTGCTGCTTTTCTGAAAATCTTTGGCATGTGATACAGGCTCTAACTCCTCTATGGACATCAGTGAACAAGGTGGGCCAGTAGTACCCAGCTCCGATAATTTTGTGGGCTGTAGTATTCCAGGAATGGTACCCTCCACACAGGCCGCTGTGAAATTCGACCATGATCCTGTCGGCCTCTTGTGGGTCCATGCATTTTAAAAGCACTCCCAGGGGGTCTTTCCAGTATAAAATTTGATCAATAAGGCAGTACCTGATTTCCCTGAGCTTCAGACCTCTTGCTTTGTTTCTTTGCAGGCCATCTGGGGGCTGCAACTCCTGTAGAAAATATATGACATCCTTATACCAAGGACATCGAGCCAATGGGGGCTCTCTTTGAGGGTCTATTTTAGACAACTGACCCCACTGAATTCCTGAGCATTCATTCATGAAACCTACCCCCAAATCTTGGCAATTGGCTTCAGCCAGCAGCTTGGCTAAGCCTTGACCTTTGATTATTTTTGTAGGCCTTATTTCCAAGTCAAAATCTAGGATCTTGGCTATCCATTTACTTCTCCTTCCGTCTATGTCGGGCTGTGCCAGGATGTCCTTCACAGAGGTCGAAGGAACATAAGCAGTCACTTTTGAGTGCAAGACATAGACTCTGAAAGCCTTGAGAGATTTTACTAAAGCATAGGCCCGTTTCTCCATGATTTCATACCTGACCTCTGCATCTCTTAATGCCTTGCTAAAGAAGGCGATAGGTTGCTCTCGCCCTTCCTCATTCTTCTGCAGCAAGACCGCTGCTACTATATCAAAAGAAGTGAAAGAGAAGATTAGGAAATCTTTGGAATAGTCGGGACTGATCAGCACAGGTGCCTCAGTCAATGCTCTTTTTATTTGGACAAAAGATTCCCTGGGTTCAACGGTCCATTTCCTTTCCTGAGCATGGTTGTGATGTGTTTCACCAGCTCAGCAAAATTTGAGATGAATCTCCTCAGAAAATTAATCTTCCCCAAAAAGGCCTGAACTTCTTTCTTAGATCTGCGAAGTGACAGGGTCTGAATTGCCTCTACCCTGCTAGGATCAATCCTCACTCCTTCTGTTGATACTATATGGCCTAACAACTTCCCTTCTTTCATAGCAAACAAAGATTTCTTGGGATTCACGGAAAGGCCAAACCTCCGACACTTTGAAAAAACTTTTCTCAGGTGACAGCAGTGCTCTTTGTCAGACTTGGAGAAGGCTGTTATGTCATCCAGATATGTCACCACAAACTTATCTTTCTCCCCAATGAAGGCTATGTCCATGGCTCGCTGAAATGTCGCTTCTGCATTTATCAACCCGAAAGGCATTTTGTCCTACATGAATGTACCCCAAGGAGTGGTGAAGGTCGTTTTTTCTCTGTCCTCAGGCATGACCGATATCTGATTATAGCCAGAAAAATCGTCGATCATGGAAATCCTAGATGCAATGGTTACCCTCTGCAATATGTGTTCCATGTTGGGTAGGGGATAATTGTCTTTCTTTGAGCTCCTGTTCAGGTTCCTGAAATCGACACAAAGCCTGATTTCTCCACTTTTCTTTCTTACCAGAACCAAATTGGCCACCCATTCGGAATATCTCAAGGGGACGATGATCCGGGCCTCTAACAACTTCTTCACTTCTTTCTCCATGACAGGCAACAATATGGGATTTATCTGTCTTAGCTTCTGCCTAAATGGCTTAGCCTCTTCCTTCAGTGGGATCTTGTGTTCAATGATGGATGTATCATACGTCTTGAGGTCTTCGTAGGTCCATGCAAACACATCAACAAACTCTCTCAAAAACTCATTATATTCGACTCTCTGTTCTCTGGTCAAACTCCTTGACAACTTGACAAACTTAGGCTCCTCTGGTGTGCCAATGTTGCACTCTGCTGTGTCAGCATCTTCATCGGCAACCCTGCCCTTTACTGCCACATCATTCCCATCGAACAATCTTTCTAACGGGACTAGCCCCCTCGGAATGTGATTGCTAGGTAGCTGAATAATTTGGTGGTTAGTAATTTTATTTAAAAATGCCCCAGGGTGAGGGTCACCTTCTGTGTCAGGATTCTGATCAATGTGCAACGCAGAAAATTCATCAACAGATTGGAGAAATCTTTCGATTTCCAGATCATCTTCGAATACCTTCCAATGCTTGACATTGTCCGGTACAGAGGGCCTATATTTTATTTCAACACCAGAGTTGACTATAGGCAGCAGAGGAACTTTGAGCAAACTGGCTGAGACAGCTAAAGAATCGGCCACAGCATTATCCTCCCTTGGAATAAAAGAGATATTGAAGGCTAAGAAGAAATTGTCAATTAGATCCCATGCTTCATTCCTGTAATTTCTGAGGCGAGGGTGCTTAGCCTGATAAGCGCTTCTGATCTGTTGGACCACCAACTCTGCATCTCCGAACACTGCTATCTCCTGAATTCCCATTTCCCTTGCAGGTCTTAATCCTAGAACAAGGACTTCATACCTTGTCACATTGTTGGTGGTTTATAGTGGGGATATTACATTCCTCCTCCTCTATAATTGTGCATCGTCCTCGGTGCACACTATGTCGATATACATATATGAATTTACACCACAATACTTTAAGAAATAAAATTCTACAATTTTACAACTCCAGTAGCAGTTCTGACCATAATCTCTTATTCCTCTCAACCCGTGGACCCAAGGAATCCACCATTCATTTATCAGGTCCAACCCAAGGAATGTACCATTCGTTTATCAGGGCTAACTAAAGTAATGTGTCATTATTTTATCAGGGCCCCCAACGCGATTGGCTAGGACTCTAAGATGTGGTTCAAGAACTATAGCTGCTCAAAATGGAGTCATGCATTATGTTTTCTTCAAAATTGATAAAAATTTGCGGGTATTCTTCCCACATTTTTTCTTCATGCTCTCTTGTAGCATCTTTAGGACCATAGCAAATCCATTGAACCTTTACCAGCCCTATGGATTCGTTCTTGATCACTTTGACGTTCTAGTCCAGGATGCGTATTGGTTCCACCCAGAAATCCCTTTCGTCCTCCACCTGAATCACATTCCGATCAATTATGTGGTTAGGGTCAAGCACATATTTATTTAATAATGACACATGAAGTACATTATGCACTCTCATGGATGCGGTAAATGCTAGCATGTATGTAATTGGCCCTATATTTTCTAAGATATCAAAAGGTCCACAATATCTTGCTACCAACTTTGATCAACTTCCTAATCTCAACGAACTTTTTTTTGCCTTCAATTTTAAAAACACATGTTCACCCACTTTAAAATATCTAAAAACCCTATTCTTGTCTGCATAACTTTTTTGCCTATCCTGGGAAGCCTTTAAGTTATGCTTGATCTTTTCCATTTTCTCTTCCATTTCCTTTAATAAATCTGGCCCAACAACTGCTCTTTCTGTTGGATTATCCCAACATACTAGTGTGTTACACTTCCTGCCATGCAATGCTTCAAATAGGCTCATTTTTAATGAGGCCTGATACCCATTATTTTAAGAAAATTCCACTAAGTGGATATAATCTTCCCACTTTAATGGTTGGTCCATCACATACATCTGAGCATTGAGACGAACAAAGTTCGCTCACACAAGAATTATCCAAAATACTTGGAATATAACAAAATAATCCATGTAGGAATAATGTACAAAATATGAATAGATAAGATAAGATATGATATAAGATATAATATATAAGATGATTACAATTGAGAATGAGGGCTCGTTTATATACCCACGCAAGGGTGCCCTTTACCAATAGTCGTGTCCTTTGAGACATGACCTTTCAATATTAATAATTATTATTTATTAATTATTATGTTATGAATATCTATGGTATATTTATATTTATGTTCATAGCATTGCCTTCCCCTTAAAAATGTTTTGTCCTCAAAGCATACTTTATGGAAGACTTATCTATTGCTTTATCTTGTAATTAGTGTCTCATGCTTCTTCATTATTGAGTTAGTAATCGTTGAGGACCTGAGACGATAGGATCTTCTAAGCGTTGAGCAAAACTGTCGCATTGTAAAGGAGTCTGCCCATCCTAATTCGATCTTCTGCATGGGAATTTTATAGGGTTCTTGGAAAGAACTTGATGGATTTCGATTCCCATGATAACTTCTATTTTGAGCATCACTTGTAGCTGAAGTAATATTCTTCGACATACTGGTCATTTGTTTCTGTTGATACAAGGATTGGCTAAAGTATCGATTTTTGTGATTAGGATGTTCATAAGGCATCCTTGCAACTTGATCCTTACTTCGTATACTTATAGCTTTTTGTTAATTAACTTTTGGAATTGAATTTTCTTCATGGCCCTGGTGTTTATTCTTCGACATTTGAATACCTCTTTACATCAATTAGATTCACATCCTTTTGAGTTGTAAGGTTGATTGGTTCTATATTAATTCCTTTACCCATAATTGAGACTTTTACATCTAATGAATTCTTTAGTTCCATAGGTTCAGTCATTGTCTCTTTATCGATTATTGATGTTTTGTGATCTAGCTCTTCTTGTAAAGACTTCTTATCATGCTTAAGCCTTTTGATTTGCGTTATTAAATCTTGATTATGTCATTTTAATCGTAAAATTTCTTCTTTATCTTCTAACTTGTCATCTTTATTTTTTTATTCTAGATTCTCCCTTCTTTCATCCTTTAAGCTTTTAATTTGTTCTAGTAACTCCTGATTAAGGTTCCTTAGGCAGGAGCTTTCTTCCTCTTTTTCGGTTAATTTCTCTTTGAGACCTTGATTTTCTTGTTCGAACTTTTGAAAACACTGCTTCTTCTCCTTGGACTTCATGATTTTTGTAAGTAGTTTCTGATTATGATTTCTTAGGCGAGAAATCTCTTCATTCTTTTCAATGATGATTTTGTCACAATCTTCTTGTTGATCATGCAACTTCTGTATTGACTTCTGGTTATCTGGAATGATCACTTCTGATATGTCCTTCATGTCTTCTGATTATGGAGCTTCTGAAATTGACTTCATTGTAGCGTCCTGTAATGTGAATTTCTTCTTCTTATAAGAAAATGTTAAAAACTTTCTCCTTGTGTTGAAAATAAAAGTACCTAATGTATTTACTCAAGTTGATCCTAGAATTATATCAACACTGTCTTGATAGATTGATACGACATTGAACTTAGCGGTGAATTTGTAATCGCCCATAGATAGTTGTAGGTTCTTAATGTCATATTTCTCATCAGAAAGACACATGTCATTTTCAATTATATTTGGCTCTAAAACCATTAATTGGTTTGTCAGGTCAACGTTAATGTGATTTTTCCTAGCGGTCAGACAAATAGCGATGTTGATATTCTTTCCTTGAATAATCCCATTAACTTTTAATACGGGATCTACATATTTTTTATAAGTATGAGGGAATGTTCCTCCTTCCATTTTGAATTGTACTTTTTTATAACTTCAATTGAACTTGAGAATTTTTTATTTCTATTTTTTTTATATCACCCTTTTAACAACTTTTGATAGTAGTGATGCCTTTTCACTTCTACCTTTCTTCCTCTTTTTTTTTTTCCTCTTTGTAACTTTAACTTTATTTATTTGTTTATTTTTATTTTTTTTTATCTTAATAACTACTTTTTAAAACTTCGATTACTTTTCCACCCTTCCTTCTTACTTAGTTGTATAAAAGAGTTTATACACATGCCACCGTATATTTTTCACTTTACAAATGGCTTGCTCTTCCAAAATAAATCTTTTCACGCCCTTTTTAAATAATATTTTCCACTATCTCGTGATATCGATGTTTTACGATTTCACCTTTATATCTTAATATATTGACTTAATTATGTTAACAGGCCTTGTAGCTTCTTCACATTACTAAAATTGTGGTTTATGCTAACAATGGTGGCTCGAACGACTAGAATGGTTGGAAGCTTGATTTGTTTAGTCAATTGACTGATCAACCTTCTGGAAGGTCGCGACCTTGGATTGGAATCATGGAATAGTATGGGCGGCGACCTACTTTGATGATAATCGACCAACTATTTGGTGGCTAACATTTATTTTTGTCTGGGAATCATTCAACCCATGACAACAGTCAATGCGACTTAACCCTGTTCAAGACGGGTTATTCGTTTTACCATGAATTTTTTTTTCCTCCACGATTTCATGGATTTGATGGCTCAGTGTCTTCTTCGTCTTCTTCTACTTGGCAATGTGGTGATTAGGCAGCGGTGGAGAATGGGCAGTCACGACCTTTATTCAATAGTTGTGACTTTATAACCCTCTTCATGTTTTAATAGAACGACTAATGTCCACGAATTTTTGTTGTAATTCTTTCGAGTTTGTTTGTGAGGGTTTGAGAGGGAATGAGAACAGAATTCTGGTGTGCTTGCTCGGATCTGCGTAAA
This sequence comes from Picea mariana, assembly GCA_032191745.1. Classification (NCBI taxonomy): domain Eukaryota; kingdom Viridiplantae; phylum Streptophyta; class Pinopsida; order Pinales; family Pinaceae; genus Picea; species Picea mariana. The sequence goes on from JASDQU010423187.1 coordinate 14,213, forward strand.
TTGGTGGCAAGGCGAGGGCACAGTCGGGGGTCGTAGAATGGTGGTGGGGCAAGCGACAAACTTGTGTGAAGGATGCGGGATGGTGGTAGTTCGCGAGCGGGTGTGAGAGATAGGGTCTACAGGGTGGTTTTGTGTAGTCACGAGATTGGGGGAAGGGATGGACAGGGGGGGTGTGGGTTGTGGGTGTGGTGTGTTGGAATGGGAGTCCGTGGGAATGGGGTCGAGGTGGGTGTGTCGGGGTGATATATGAGCGTCTGCGACGGTTGCAGTGGGTCCGCAGGGGGTGTATCGGGGTGAGAGATAGGGTATGCCTGAATGGGAGTGTCGGGGTCAGAGATAAGAGCTGCGGAGTGGGGGTGTGAGTCAAGGAGACGGGTAGGGTTATGGGAC
>JASDQU010423194.1:0-10083 GCA_032191745.1 Picea mariana
AGCTCCCAGAAACGATCCGACAGCGTTTCCACCTCAAAGGCTTCCCTGCAACAAACTGACTTTGGCTTGGCTTTCCAACAGCATAAATATGCAAAAATGACTGTCCCTTGGCCTCAAACAGGCCTGGTTTATATAGGAATGGAGTTGGTTTCTCATCCCCAACTTCCTCCAAGAATCTGGCCTCCAAAAAATCCCAATATCCCCCAAAAATGGGATAATTCTGCTAATAATAGGCTCATTAATTTAAAAAAAACCACATACTGTTGGAAAAACCCACTTTTTCTAAAGTTGTTGGCCAAAATCGGGCTTAGGCCCCAAAATCAGGGCGCGGCCCCCTTTGTTCGCGGTCACATGGCGCTATCCATATGGCCACGCGCCATAGCGCGGGCCTCCAAATCGCGCCAGCCCCCGGTCGTTTGGCAGGTTAATAAGCCCACGGGCCCAACTGTTACCACAATCCCCACTCTTGTTGATTCGGCCCCCGGGTCGTGTGTCGTTTCATATGGCCACGGCCATAACTCTTTTAACCGCCCGCCGTTTCAAATCGGATAGCACCCGACCTGTGTTGGTCGTATGGTATAGTGTACGTGGCAAGGGATGGGGCTAGGCCCGGGCCCTTTCGCCGTCCATTTGAACGTTTGTTTAATTTCAAATAATTTTTATGCCATGGTTATAACAAGAACCAACCGTCGGTCGGCCGGTTAGTCCAACGACTTTAGTCCGTTCAACCAGCCGGAGGTCACGGGTTCGACCCCCGGCCGAGCCACCCAAACCATTTTTGCAATAAAACCAACGAACCAATAATGGGGTACCACGTGGCAGCCCAGGATTGGGCCACGTGGCACCCTTACCCACCAATGCGAGCATGCCACGTGTCGGCCTGTGATTGGCCCACGTGTGCCACGTAAACTGCCACGTATGCCTGCCGTACCGCCACTTGTCGCTCTGTCCTGTTGCCACGTGTCCTGCCGTACTGCACAGTCATCTGCCCCGTCAGCTGCCACGTCACCCTGCTGACGTCAGCGTGCCACGTGTCACCCTGTGAGGGGTGACACGTGTCACTTTTTTATTGGTCCATCCGTACGCCGAAAAGGCCAAATCAGCATGACACGTGTTGCGTCCTGGTGATGCCATGTGTCTTGTACGGAATCCGCCACGTCACTATACGGAACCTGCCACGTGTCACTGTACGGACGTGCCACGTGTCCTGCCCAGTCAGCATCAAAATTTTGCCTGTTTGACTTTTCGGACAGAACGCGATATCTTCTCCATACGGACTCCGTTTGACATAAAAATTATACCACCGGATTCAGGAGGACGAGACGGACGCAATGGCACAGTTTTCGTCGCATTCCGAGCACTTTCATTTTTGAGCATTTTTAAGCCCTATCAGGCTTCTGGATCTGTTTTCAGATCAAGTAGACATAGCCATGGTCCAAATCCAAGAGCCAACATTAGATTCATGTTCCATAGCAGTAGATAGAAGTACATCGACCCATATTGATATCAAAGGATAGACTACAAGGAAGGAGAAGTGGTATGAGAGGAACCGGATTGCAAGTAAGTTCCCTCATCTATCCTTAGTACCTTTTGGGGACCAAGAGCATCTCAATGGAGAGGTGTGATCCAAAATGGATCTAAACCAAGAATGGATAAGACTCTGTACCTGTAAGACCAGTTGACAAACTATGATGTCTATGTAAACTATGTAAATGATCAACGAATGTAAAGCCTAATAAGACAAAAATGAGGATGTAAAAGGAAAAATAAAATGTAATTAAAAATTGAATATGAGAGAAGGGTGAGGAATGGGAAGTGAAGATCCATGACTATTGGCCTTCCTTTACCCCCTAGGCCTCCCTATTTCTTCAACTACTCTCATTCTCAAATGGTATTTGTTTTTTCCAAGGAGGAAATGAATATCATTGTATCATAATTGTCGAAAAGAGAATACTGAGAACCATTCGAATATGGCTTTCCAAGGTAAACATTGTGTCCACTTTTTCATGGAATGAATTGCAATTATTGTGTGTTTATAATATGGTTTGTGTATTAATTGTGTGTGATGAATTTTCTACTTTCAGTTAGATTAATGGATCATAAGACTATAAATTGTCAATGTGATAGCTTCACGTGAATATTTATTCAAGTTAATGTGACTCATGTTTCTTTGAGAAACCAAGAGTGACCATTGTGCATACCCTCCCAACAGACAAATCATCCATGTAGTCCATTTTCATGGGATCTCAATATCAAGGAACTTAATTAAATAGTTGTTGGAACTATTTAGTAAAGCTTCCATTTCAAGAATTTCTCTCTGGTCTCATAGGTCATTGGGTGTTATTTCTCTCTCCCTAGGCATTTTACCACTTTCTTAAATGTTTTCTCATTGCCTACACCAACCATTAATTACTTGGGAATTTTTATAGGTTGTTTGGTGAATTTACAGTGTCTAGATCATTTCTAAATGTGCGTGGGCATTTTTAAATTATGTTGGGTGTTTTATTACCTTGTTGGACATTTTTAAAGGATATGGGGTGTTATAAACCTTGTTGGGTGAAATTCCTCACTCTCCTGAATTGCAATTTCATTCCCACAATTAAGTTTCTTTGCCAAGTCGATTTAGGTTTTTCCAGGATGAGTTACCAATCTCTAATCAATTCTTTTAATTGTTAGGAGATATCTTCTAATGTCACACCTCATAAATGAGTTGGACATTGAAACGATTTAATGAGTGGAATTTTCAACACCTCGATGTTATCATCTTGCTTGGGTCATGTTCCCATCCACCCAAACAACTTTGTATTTCCTCTAAGAATTTTATTCAATTCGGTTGACTACACCCATCTCACAATCAACAAACTCATTTCCCATCGACTTCATCTTGGGTCGACTGGAATTTAATCTTGGTAAAATAATCAACTCCAATCGATTTATTCTGTGATAGAATCGACTTCCATTTCCTGAGCATTCCAATTCACATCTGGTCGACTTATCTTTGGTCGACTTAGAATTAGTACATTATCAGGTCAACTTCATATCTGGTTGACTTCACCTCTGGTCCACTTAGTGTATTCCCTAGTCGAATTAAATGTTGGTTCGACTTGACTCTTCCTCATCGATTCTTGTATCGGTCCACTTAATTCTTAAGCTGGTCAAATTTCAATATCATTGGTCGACTATCTCCATTTTCTTATCCGGTATACCATCTGGTCGATTAGTCTCCCACTTGGTCGACACCATTAACGTGGAGTTAAGTTGACTTTAACTCTTTGGCATCCATCTCTAGAGAAATGGAATGGTTCGAGTGAAGGAATATTGTAAGTGGGTTCCCATAAATATGGTAAATTAAGTGCCTAACGACTAAATTCCTTTGAGAAAGAAATGCATTAGAGAACATGGGACTGTTAACTGGATCATGAGTAGAATTATATGCATTCCAAGTATTGGTGAGCCCAGATAAGTTACACTCCAATAAGTAACGAACACAAAAGCCAAGACTCAGGCTTGATTGCCATATTGGACAGTGAGGTATATTTTGTTATCACATTGTTTGTTGTTGCATAAAAATTACCTCTACACTTAGCAGTTAGAAGAAGAAAGGGCCTTGTATAGGGTGGAGGACGAAGGATTAGTGGCATCTCTACGGATAAGGTAACTTGTACAAGGCTAATACATAGATAAGAATTTTAATTCTACAAAGAATTCATGTTGGTGAAACGAGTGGGTTATAATCCTCCTTGTTTACAGATCAGATTGATTTGGTAATTAAGGGAGAACAACGTTGGAACAATTTTAAAGAGGGCCACATTAACAATTTTAAAGAGGGCCCCATTTTGAAATCATGCCCAATTTGGGAATCAAGAGGAAGAAAAGTCGAACAAGTTTAAAGAGGTTTTGATTTTGAAATCAAGCTCAATTTGGGAATCAGGGGGAAGTAAAGTTAGAACAAGAAAGAGAATGACAAAGCCTTCAAACATTCAGAAAAGGTTTTTAAAATATAGGAACTTTGGCTAAGTTTGAAAACTCTTGAGTATTTGAAAAATTCGAAGACAAGGCTTGATTTAATATGTAATTTGTCATGAAAGTCTTTTGGGCTTAACGAGGTGATAACATCGACACCTTCTACGAGATGGATCCTCCCTATTAGGTCGTAACATTTCAAAGTTAGACTAGGCAAAGAATCATGAAACTCTTGGAAAATATCTTTATAAACCAAACCTCTTCGGGAGAACAAGAGGCATGAAGAAGGATGTGTTCAATTCCATTGGGATTAATCAAAATATCCACTTTTATAATGGGATAAATATTGGCCATATTTACTTCCTTAGAGGCATTCAAACATGGATTTGGGTTTTTGAACCAATTGACATGTCCTTGAGTTATGACATACTTTAATTTGATGGAGAATTGATCAGAATATTTTTTTCAGGTGAAAACATCTTGAGGGAGAAAATAAGCATGATGGTGCATATCGTCACATGGATAATTAGGGATATCCAAAGCTTTGATAATTTCTTCTTTTGATTTAAAGATGTGATTAATAGAATTAAAAGTGTCGAGTACAACTATCAAAGTGGTTGAAGAGGTTCAAGTTTTATGGATAGATGCTATAAAAACTCCAAAGGTGTGTGAGATATGAATCATATAAGGAACTACTACTAATGAGGATATAACTAAAGTGTATGAAAAATACATGATGGAAGAAATAAAGGGTGTCAAAGCAACTAAGGTGAAATTTTAGAGATGTTAGAAAAACATAACCAATGATCAATAAGCAATGACCCCAATGAGGATGAATTAAAGAATTTGTATGTATTACTCTCACTCAAAAACTAGGGGGTAACACCTCTTCTATGGGCATCACTTGTGGGACATCAACTTCCTCTCCCTACAAATCCACTCTAGATTCCATGGAATTTTCCTCGGAGGAAACTATATGTTCCCTTTACCCTTATTGTCTAGAAAAGGGGTATCAAATGATGAAAAAAGACCCACTTCAAGGGAGGGCTCTCCCAGCTCAACAATTAGTTGCCCATCCTTCAAACCTTGATTGAGACTCACCACCATCTCATCATCTCCAGTGGCCACTTTCCTCTTAGATGGAAAATGAGTCCACTCTTCTTAATCCTTCAAGTCAAGGAGTTAATATCCCATAGAAATTAGCATTCAAAGAGTGCACCACCACTTTCATCAAACCATAATTGGTAGAGTTGTTCAAGATAATATACTTTGGTAGAGCACTCTCACTAGATTTATCATGATACCGAAAAACTCTATCCCTACCCACCATAACACTCTAGATCATATCTTTAAAAAATTGCTTCACTTTAGAACCTGTTATCACTCTAAGAAACTCCTTAGGGTTGTAGGCTAAGAATGCTTGGTAACTTAAGAATATGGTAGATTTTGTATGCTTGGAACAATAGGATAACTCAATAGCTAATGAAAAGGACCACTTCATACATTCGAATAAGACAATGCTTTTAGAATTCAATGATCAGACAACAAAGTTTGAATAGGATATGAAGAATACTAGTCTAGATAGCCAAATACACAATGTGCAAGGTCATACAAGATAGCAAGAAAACCTTTAGTTCAAGTTCATGAGCTTAATAAGAAGATAAAAATTCTTAGAAGCTGAGCTAAACTGAAATAAAGTACAGAATGATGAAAGTATGAGAAAATATGTCATTGAAAACAAAAGAGGAATCTGATTCTATTATGAATAAAGAGTCTAGTACAATAGCCAAAAAATGTCTCCTCGATTTCCCCTAGTGCTCCAAATGTCTTTCGCTTTATAGCCTTACAAGATAAAATCTAGATCCTTGAAAGATGGATCAGATTTACTAAAAATAGTCAAATCAATACAGATACAACAAGTGTAGGATGAGATCCTATAAAAATGGATCTAAAATACTAAAAATGGAAAATCAAAACAAAATAGGAAAAGGTCCTATCTAATGATCTCTTAAGAGTAGTAGATTGCTGATGAAGTGCAGTTTTAGCCTCCCAAGGCTGTTTGATTTGGTCCTCCAAAGACAAAATTTGAATTGGATGATATGTCTTCAAACCCCTGATATTCTGCCTTTGAAAAGATGCCAAATGTAGTTGAAAAACCTTCTTTTGACCTTATCCCTCAAAACTAGCCTTTGAATCAGACTTGATAATTCAACAACTGTCTATTTGAAGTGGTTTCAAACCATTCAAACCCAAAAAATCCCGATCTGGGAAAAAATTCGGCTATTCTGGCCGTGATAGGCTTTCACTAGCTAATTTACTCGAAAATCCGCTCCTTAGCTGGTGAAAGGCGGAGCTTTCACTAGCTAACTAGCAAAATTCAAGACAGGTTAGCTGGTGAAAGTGCAGATTTTTTTAAAATCAAATTTCTCAGTCATGGAGAGTCCGTTTTGCATGCTTGAATAGTCGATCGACATCTAAAAATCCTAATCTTTCCAATGGTGCTTTCAAATCTGCATTTGGAGCTTGGGAAGCTGGTCAAATTTCCCCTACAATATTAGGAATCATTCTTTAAAAAATGCCAATGCATTTTTTATCTCTAACATCTGGCTCCAACTGGGATGGAGACCTCCCTACGAGGTCTCCAAGAACCTGGCAGGCCCTGTGCCTTTAGTATTGGGCATGGAGTCATTCATCCTTTACAATTTATCATCTGGCTATTCTCCAAAGTTTGTTGTAAAATGGAACGACCTTCAGTAACAGCTGCAACTATTGAACTTAAAATGTCATCTGCTAAGACCATATAAAATACCTCCTTTGCAACCTCTTTAGTCTGAGGATCTTCCACGAATCTTCGATGCTAAGTTTTTCTTGATTTGGTGGAGAAAAACTTCGATCTAGGCAAAAATACACCTTCGCTGGCCAGTCTCAGGTTCAAGTAAAAATTATCATCTCTGTTGTATCGACCAGGCAAAGGTTTGGACCTTGTCTCAGCAATCCCCAGATGAAACATGAGTTGCGAGAATCCCATTTGTATCTAAAATTGGATTGGTAACAATAAGATCCTGTCGGCCAGCTTCTTCAGAGGATAATTTCTGTGCAACATGCATAGCCTCTTGTCCTTTATGCATTCTTTGCTCTTCAGCGTGTTCAAAGCCATTATCATTTTGTTTTGATCTACCATGCCATCATCCTCCATTTGTTGTGACTGTACTGAAGAGGCCACGATCATGCCAATAGCCAATCCTATGGCCAAATGGAAGTTTTCACATCGCCATTTCCCATGCACAATGTTTTGGATGTTAGCGCCTGTATAATGCGTTCTGTGGTTTGCACAAACCCAAGCAATTCACCCTTGTACTTCTAGTTATGAGCGGCATGTGTAATAAATGTAAAATGATAATGTTGTTGCTCCTTCGCAAGAGTCGATACAACTACAGCAACAGGAAGAACTTCGCCTTTTGTGCCAAAAATCCATGAACACAGCTCTAGGGCATTTATGAATGGCATCCTGGATACCCGTTCATCTCTCTGCTCGGCGTTTGCATGACTTTAACCTTCTGAGCATACAAATCTGCGTTTTCTCCGCAAGATTGATACCTATTAAATAACAAAACAATGATCTGTCAATGCAATCTCTACTCAGCCATATCACACGCCAAATGAAATGTTTGTTGGGCGATCTGCAAATTAAAAATTCGATGCCTATGTTTTCTCTCCCTCTGCCACTTGTCCTCGGAGCTGCTGCCACTTGTCTTTTGCTAAATTAAAATCTGCATATTGTTCCCTCAATCTTGAACAAATTATATGACAAGCATCTTAAGGATTTAAATTTATCTTCAATTTGTTGCTTTCAAGACTCAAAGATATCACATGCCAGATATATCCTAGAAATGTGGAATTTTTAACCAAATGCTCAACTGGAAATTTTATTTTCATATCATCTCCAAAACTGGAAGTAATTTGCCATATGTTTCTCCTTAGGCGGTTGCATGCACATTCTCTGCCTTGCAATGATGACTCAGCCAAACGTGGTGAAGATCCGACCCATTTTCTGCTCCCACCAATTACTTTGATGATGATATGCCAGGTGTCTTCCACATGCCTTAAACTTTGCCATGACCGTTGTATAAAAACTTTGTTTTAGCCCTTTCACTGGCTTATTCGCTCGTGAAGATTCCTGTTAGTTGTTGAAAGTAAACTCTTTCACCGGCTTATCACAGCTTAAAATGGAACGTTAGCCAGTGAAAACAAATTTTTATTTCTTTGATGAATAAAACTTTTCAGTAAAGGTTTTATTCATTCAAAAGAACTCAAAACCTTATTGTTTAAGACTTACAATTTAAAAAAATTCTACATGACATTTGAAAATTTTGTTATGGTTAATGAAAAATTTAAAAGTAATTGCCTGGGCTTATTTCAGGTGTTAAAATCCAGCCTTTAAACTGAAAAACTCTGCAACCTTGATCTCTGCAAAACTGTAACTTGCATGTAATTTGCATGTAATCTGATCTCTGTACACCTTCAAACGTGTCTTTATTCACACAAGCTCACTACTATTTCTACTGCAAATTAGAAGAAAAAAATGCTCGAGAAAGAGCTTATTTACTGAACTACCCTACTTTAACCAACTGTTGCCTCAAAATTAGGTAAAATCATGCTTCCAATGAAGCCATCCGAGTATCTGAATAATTGGTAAAACTTCTGATCTGAAGATGAATGTAGGAAACCACGGAATACTGATATATAATTCAAAAATGCAGCATAACCAACCTTCGTTTGGCAAAAGCAATTTGGCATCTATGTCGCTCGAAGATTTCAGATAGTACACAAACGGATCTATAAAATTGAAAGAAAATACCTCTTGTTGTTGTTTCAGCTGAAAAGTAGAAAGTGTCTGCATATTTTCTGGATTATCATGGCTTCCACCTTCAACTGTGTGCAAATCTGAATAGAGCTGCAAACTAACTTCATTGTTGATGATGAACTGTTTTTTGTTGTTTGTAGATCTGTGTTCAAGTATGGTACATGCAAACTTGTTGATTTCTGGAGGCGACTTTTCAATGTCTATTGTGGGAGTTTCCAGATGGCTAATTTTTTCACAGTATTGTTCTTCATCAACATCAAATTCATAACTGTTATAAATAGGAGGGTTGCTCTTCAAGTCAGCAAAATCTGATGTAGGAATCAACTCTTCTTCATCAAGATATTCATCAAAGACAGGTGGGTCCAACACTCCCTTATCTTGCACAAGAAAATGAACAATCTCCCGATCTTCCTCTTTTCTTTCAGGTGAAAATACCTCATGAGAAACCTTTTGCAAACCAGAAAAATCAGATGCAGATGCACATGATACAGGGTATAGTATTTTTGAATCCATATAGTCATTAGTACAGCCAACAATCATGCCTTGAAATTCTTCTTCTCGGGAATTAGAAAAAGAGAGATTTTCATCCACATCTTCATTCACAATTTCACCTTCAATTGAATCTTCACATAATTCATCATATAAAGAATACTCTACTTCCTGCTGTCCCACTTTGAAAATGGATAGTCTCTGCAAATTTAGTTTCTCATGGCTGCTAAAAATTCCTTCTATCAGCAAATGTGAAAGTTGTGGACTGTCTTCCTTAATCTGCAAATTTGGAAAACATGAGCTACCCTCAGTATCTATTACAGATCCAAGACTGTCACCATTGATACCGTACTGTGGATCAGCAATTCCTTGACCACAATAAGAGATATCTTCAGCTGATGTGTATTCTTGTTCTTGGATATCAGAATATTCAAAAGAGACATGTTTATATTCATGAGTATTTGGATCTTTATTTAATAAATAAAACTCATGATAGCATTGAGGATAGAGAAGGTCATCTGAAAAATGGTCTTTACAAAACATATGGAAGGCAGCATGAAAATCAGCCAAAGAGCTGACACTTGCACTTGGAAGAGACCGACACCAGTCAAGAGCAATCCCTTCTAATGAAAATTTGATAAGCTTAATTTGAACATCCTCTTGTACAATTTCAAGCCGATCAATAAAGTCATGGAAATCCAGCAAATGTTCAGCTGGCACTTCCCACTTCTCTCCACGAAATCTGGGAATACTATGTTCCCATTCAT
>JASDQU010423195.1:0-10083 GCA_032191745.1 Picea mariana
GCACACCACATGAAAATATTTGCTTTCAGAGGATATTTCTACTTCCATGGGCCACACCACCACCAACATGGTTCCCTTTTCATGAGTTCAATATTTAAGGAAATGTAGCCCATTTTTGGGGTATATACCCCATGAGGAGCCTTCTGCCACACCAATTCATCTTCTCTCTCGGTAATCCTAATATGGCTCGATTGGAGTGCAGAAATATAATTGTACCATGAGAGGGACAGATTATTGTCCAGTCCCAATGGTTCTGGTCTCATCCATCCTTTCTACCAAAGAGAGGAGGAGGATGGATCTACTACTTGGGATAACAAGTGAATATTTGGTGTGTGGAGTCTTTCAATTAAAACATTAGGAATAATATGAGTATTTCCACTTCCCAACCAGGGGTATACCCCTATTCGAACATGATTACCATTTCCCACTTTCTAGGCTAAACCATCATCGATCACCAAGAAGGAGGAGATAACCTCCTTCCATATAATGGCGCAATTTGGTTTGGATTTTACTGGTTTTCGAATCTAGTCGTCAATGGAATCTGAGCGTATATATTTTTCCTCCTTGATTGTGGCCCAAAGGTTGATGGATGAAGGAACTCTCCATCCTACTTTTGTTGCCAGTGCTTTTGAGAACAAAAATATTTTTTTCAGTCCCCAACCTCTTAGGGATTTAGGACGGTCAAGATGATCCCACTTAGCCCAAGTGGGAGTGAAATTATCATGAGGGCCAGACCAGACAAAATGGAAACAAATCCTTCTGGCCTTTTCAAGAATCCATTTTGGAATCTAGGACAAGGACATTCATTAGACAGGGATAGCTTCAAAAAATGATTTGGCCAATGTAAGTCTCCTTGGACTTGACAGCCACCTAAAGATCCAACCTTTAATTCATTTTTCAAGTTTTGTCAATATCTAGTCCGAGTCAACCTTTTGATAATCATTTGTTTTTAGATGAAAGCCTAGATATTTTATTCCTTATGTGAATTTGAGAGTCGAGAAAGGAAACAGGGATAAATATAAATCAACAGACTCAACTTCCAAGCCAGAAAAGGAGATGGTGGATTTTTTATCATTTATAGTCATACCAGTGGTCATCCGAAACAAATTGATGATTTCTGCAAGTTTTTTCTCATCTCTTAGTCTCCTACTACAAAAAATGAACACATCATCCACAAAGAGAAGATGTGTAATTCTATGGAAGGGGGAAACTGAAATTCCTTGAAAATACCTCGAGTTGATTGCCTGTGGAAGAGCACGACTAAGACCCTCTGTCACCAACATAAAAATAAGAGGAGAAAGAGGGAATCATTGTCTTAGGCCACACTCAGACTGAAAGAAAGGGGAGGAAACTCCATTAATCATAATTTCAAAGGAGACCCATGTTACTCATGCCATCAACCATTTGATATGGGTAACTTCCAACCCTAGGTGAGTAAGAAGGAGCCTAAGATAAGACCAATTGACCCGATCAAAGGCTTTGGATATGTCGATTTTCAGGATAGCCCCCCGAGATCTAGAGGTATTTAGACTATGGAGGCCTTCCTGAGCCACACCATTCGCTTCATGAAGCTCATGGCCTTCAAGGAAATAAAATTTGTCTTGAGAAACAAAGCTTGAGAGAATTTGTTTCTCAATGACTTCAGGCCTATCTCCCTTTGTAACTATCTCTTCCGGACCTGGACTTTTATCTTTTTGCAGGATGTGAAGCATTTCTTTGAGTTCTTCTTCATTAAATTTGGCAAAAATACTTTGTTTTCTTCCTCCTCAACAAATCTAGGAAAAAAAAGAATTGACCTTATAATGTGTTCAATATTGGTATTCCAGTCCACCTTGAAAAGATATTGGAAATGGTTTTTCCCCATCTCGTCCAACCCTTCGAATGAGAACACAGAAATGCCCCCATGTCCCTTGAGCTTCAAGATAGTGTTAGATTCTTTCCTACCTTTTTCATATGTGTGGAATAATTTGGTGTTTTCTTCCCCTTTATTCAACCAAATGGCTCTTCTCTTCAGATACCATTCAAATTCAATATCATCTAACAATTTTCTTCGATGACTCTCCAACGCTTTAAGGTCTTCTTTGGCCTCCAATGTGATAAACCCCCCATCTGTAGATTGAGATAAATGATCAAGTTGCACCTCAATTTGGCTTAGTTCTTGTTCCTCTCTGGCCCGCTTTTTATGAGCCTGGGGGATCACCATCTTCTTTATTCTCTTTAGATTAGCCACAAAATTAATGGTTGTTGATAGGCCAGTGCTATGGTCAAATCCAATCTAGTTTTCTTTCATTGTTTTCTGAAAGTTATCATCTGATAACCATGTTGCATTGAATTTAAAAGGGATGGGAGGCTTCTTGGGACTTCCTTCAATTTCAAACCATATCGATGAGTGATCTGACTCTCCCCCACTACTAATCCATTGAAAGAGCTATAAAGGAAGATCCAAAAGGGGAACCGAAACCAGAAAGTGATCAAGATGTTTTTCCACTCAGGCCTCGCCCAACCTCATATTTCGCCAAGTGGGAAGGATCTTGAGTGGGGCTATGTCGATAAGTCCATTTTCATAAACAAGGTGGGAGAAAAACTTTGATTGGGGATCCAGATGAGAAGAACGGCCCCAAACTTCATCTTCCCCCATGGAAAAGTTTAGATCACCACCGAGGATAAGACTCTCAACCTTAAGAAGGTTGTTATTTAGGAGGGAGTCCCAGAAGGGAGTGTACTCATCATACGACCCATACACATTTAAAACCGTAAATTCATTCACCACTCCCTCCAATAACAAATCCACCCTTAGGAAAGAGTCCAAGGCCCAGGAGTTTAATTCTTTCACATACTAGGTATTCTGACCGGCTACCAATCCCACAGAGCAACCATTAACATCAGTTCCTATGAAATTCGAATAAGGAAGAAGAGAGTCCAACATCCTTGTCACAGAATCCTCAATAGACATTGTTTCTTGGAGGATAATGACACTTGGTTGATTCAAGTTGATCAACCGCTTAAGAGCGATTTTGTTTTTGGGCTCGCCACCCCCTACAGTTGAAGGAGAGGAACTTCATGGGGGAACACTCTTAGGGGAATGAGCTTCTCTAAGGGCCCCAAAAATGGATCATTGTCTACTAGATGCAATGTCAACTAGTGCATAACTTTGTTCCTTTGAAAGATGTGAGATGCGCCTTCTTCTCTTTTTGAGGGAGTGCACATCTAGATTCAAACCGAGACGAAATATTCCTGGCACTAAGGAAATGATATTTATGTTCCAGAGGCGGAAACAAATGGCCGAATCCTCAAAGCCATTAGAGGAGGGTCCTCTGAGGAGGTTAAAGTATGGGATCCAAGAGGAGAAGGTAGGATGAGGGATAAAAAGGTTATAGAAGGAGGGAAATATATAAGGGGAGTGGAAAATACCCAAGAGATCGAGTGATTAGGGAAGGGGAGGTCCTAAACGGAGGGAAGGGGAATTAAATCATTAATAAGAAAAGGAAAATAGAGATGCATACCCAGAAAGGAGCCTTGAGGATGATAAATGGGCATCCAATGGGGAGGGATGACCTCAGACCTAGTTGTAGTCGTGGATTTTTCCAGGGAAAGATATACAAGACATGAGACCACCTGATGGCTGGGACCACCTGTTGAGAGAGAGGAGGGCATCCCAAAGAGCGTGAATGATTCATTGAGGATGGGACAGAGCTGGAGCCATCACTAGTAGTCATTCTAGAATGCTTTATGTACTGATCAAGAGAGGATTTATCTTTCGTTCCTCGAAATGGGAGAGGGAAATCCTTGAGAATATGTCCATATTCATGACATCACCTAAACATGAAGGGAACACCTTTGTAATCCATAATTATAGTATGAGTGTGCCCCCTCTCTGTAATTTTAGACTGTTATTGCAACCCTCCCCTAATGTTGAGGGAAACATGAATACGAGCCACTGACATTTCCCCCATCTCTTTGAAATACATATATGAAGATATGTAATCTCCCAAAAAGTTACCAATTTCCTGAAAATGTTTAAATGAACAAAAGTGCGGAGGGAGTCTAGGAAAATAAACCCAAATAGTGATGGATTCCATTTTTTCACAACTTGCATCAAAAGAGGGATCCCACTTCTTCAGTAAAATTGGAAGGGACCAGACACGAAGCGATAATCCCAACTTCAGGTTGAGGTGGACTAGAAACAAGAGGAAGATCACGATCTAGATGTGGATAGAGACACGAGGAAAGGAAACCATAGTCCAAACCTTGGAAGACCTCAAATCTGGGGGCCAAGAATGAATTGTCAAGAAGGGAGCATGACAAGGATGAAACTGGAGGCAACCATGCACCTCGAATTAAAGGAGGCCATGACAAAGAATCTCCTACTGAGAAGTCTCGAGAAAATCCTTGAGACAAAAATCCTGGGAGACCGCCTGAAATATTCTAAAGTGAGAGATCAAGGGGGTTAGAGAAAGCAATCCCAAAGTCAAAACCCTCCTCCATCCAAGGGTCAGGAAACTGTCCATGGTCCGGAGATCCAGAAAATGTGGCAGAAACGAGAGTGGATGCTGAAGAAAGAGGGCAAGACTCAACCTATACCACCGAAATAGGTTTGGAAAAACACATGTCAAATAAGAAGAGGGGGGGAGCCAACAATCGAGGACAAGGGAAACAACTTAGTAGGATTCGATGAGTAATCCATGATTTCGTCATAAATCACCATATTCATCGGCAAGAAAAAACCTTGAGAAATGGAAAAAGAAACCTCCCGCCACATGAGTATCCCTATCCGTATTCAGAGAAGAGATGCATCCACAACTTCCACCGAGGTAGGGGGACGGGGAAGAGTGAGGCTTTTGGTAAGGAGGGAAACCACATAGTCTCTATTCTATATTTATGATATTAACATTTATTTGTATTTGTATTTATAATTTTTTATTTCTTTATATTATTAACAATTTATAATTGGGAAAGTATATTTTTTATTTATGATATTTGATTTGTTTTTATTCTTAAATAATATTTTTTTCTAATTAATATATTTATTTATTTTTTTAATTTTTCCAAGTAAACAAGATTGTACCCCAATATAAATATATTTTATGTAAATAAACTAATAATAATAATAATAATAATCATTAATCCACTTAAGTTGTACAAATGTCTTTTATCTTAACGAGTTTTGTTTTTATTTTATTTAAATATCATTTTATTTTATTGTAATTGATAATTGAGTTTGTAATTATATAGTGATTAAATTTAAAATTTAAAATTTATTTTATTATTAAGATGTATTAAAATTTTTAAATTTTATTTATAATATATAAAATAAATGTGATTTAAAGTGCTTTAGGGCTATTTTTGATCAGGATTTATGAGCAGAATAAAATAAATAACACACTGAATACAATAACACAAAAATACATACAGAAAACAACAACAGATATTCAATGAACAATAACTTTTATTGAATAAATAAAATAGGTTGAAACTATAAAACTGCAGAGCTGAAAACTTGCTAGAATACCTTGAATAGAAGCGATGTGGCTGCTACGTGCACATTCAAAATGATTACAATGAGGCTATAGAGACCTTTTTAACATTACTCATGACTGTCAAAGCCCTAGACATCCAAAAACCTAACCCTAGGAGATGAAATGTCAATACTTATCTGGTCCCCGAAATGGGTCATAACTTTTGCATACGACCAATGACCCATGAAAACTTCCAAAATAAACCAATTGAATTAGGTGGGAAGCCACCACTATTCACCTAATAGCTCTGTATATAGAAATAAAATTGCATGATGTGTAAGCCTTTCTTCATATTTTTCACTTTAAAAGAGTTTTTTACCTTAAAAAATTTGATAATCTCAATCTATGATAAATTAGATACTAAAATAAATCTAAATGAGTTGATAAATAAAATAATTAAAAAAAATTAACACCACAATTTTATTTAGAAAAATATATTGCACACTCAAAAATGGTTCTACTTATATTTTATTATTAATCAAACATATATTTATGCCTGCAGTTTTCCTTCACGTACACAACAAACTCACTATAAAATATCTCAACAATTTTACATCAATTTAATATGTAATAGAAATATAGTAAAAAATTGAATGATCATTCAAATTCAAAATAAACACTTTGAAAAAATAGGTGTATCACTGCTGTAATCTAGAGAGATGGACTTCAAAACAAAGGACAAAGGCATATACAGCAACAGTCCCTCAATTGATAACGTGCTTTGGAGCTTAGTCGATCGGTAGTGTACCAAGGCGAACAGAAAATATACAAATGCCATAGAATTTTGTTGAAGACAGTGTTGTTATGCTCAAGGAGTCCAAGCCAACTTTTAACAGTATACATCAACTCTACAAAACTTTGTATATGGAGATTAATTTACACGTCAAAACATATAAATGTACATTTATTGCGTTGATTTGGGTTCTGCACATCATGTTGAGGGACTTATATACCAAATCTGAACTTGAAATTTGAAATCTTTAATATAGAGAATATGATATTTATCCATTATAGAAACATTATTATTTTGAGAATAGTTTATTTTTTATAATCGATTTGAAAAAGATTAAAAAAGATGAATATAAATTTTGCATATGAATATAAAGTTTGTAGAATTAATAATTAGGAATATGTGTTTTTCTTTAGGAAGTCATAGAAGAAGGTAGGATATCTGCATTTCATTAAATCTTTTTGTTTTTTGTAAATAAAAAAGTTTGTATTACTTTAAGATGTCAAAAAAGCAATACATGTTCTGTCACATGTATGGAAACCAAACCATGTGGCTTGTATTGTTCATGGACAAACTAGTAGACGAGAGCATGTTTTCAACAAAATGTATTTTAGCTAAAACTGAAATTTTAATAGTAAAGAAACTAGGTATGAGGTGAATCCGGACTTTTGTCATGGCGAACAGTGAAAGCAAACGACTGACAATAGGTTGGGAAACGACGCTTCACAGACTCGCTTGACAGGGAATCAAACAACATGTCTAGGAGTATGCTAAGGGCATGCAGATTGTAAAGTTTCTCAACCAAATATTTCATCATCTCAAAGATCAGCGCTAAATGGTCCTCCATGAGCCTGCAGGAACTCGAAAAATCGTGGCGCCCCAAAGTTGGATGAGTTTGCTCACCCATGTGCAGCTCCTGATGGGTCTCCTCCTCACTCCAACTATCGCCCCAATATATCCGTGGTACTTCATTGTTCGGTCCACTAACATTGGGGGCTGTGCCTTCCTCGAAGTCGTCCTGCACCTATGGAGGGATTTCCTCCTCCACCATACAACCTCCCATGGCTATCTTAGGAAAATTTAAGGGAAAATCGATGTCATTTGGTGTTGTTTACTCAATAGTGTTCTCCTCTTAGTTAGGAGGAATCTCCTCCTCCACTATGCATCCTCCACAGTTTAGTTCCACTATGCATCCTCCACAGTTTAGCTCAGGGTTAGGGAGATGGGGCGCACACTGACCGTCATCGCGCCAACTTTTGTCGGAGTAAGGATAGCGAACATAGCTGCTCCTCGAATTGGAAAAAGAGAAGGCGGGCCTGTGCGCCAGTGTCGACCTACCAGATTGTAGTAGGTCGGCCCGTGTTTGGACTTACCTCTCTCGCGAGGCATGGAGAAGATGAACTTGAGGAGTAGAAAAATGATAGTGGAAATGAGGGGAATGTTGGTCGTGGATGGATGAAAATTGACAGAGGCTTGACTTACTCAGACAGAGAATGTAGAACCGAGGGAAATCTCTGGAAATAAGAACCCCAACAAGAGATTACCTACGTGATGATGAGAGAAATGACATTTTGAGGTGCCATGAATGCCGAGATAATGTTGCCTTGCTGCATTGTATCAATTCCAGATGACCATGCTCCGTGCGTCAGTAAGCCTTCCTCATTATCCCATCGCACTAACCTCTTTCCTGATTAAATGCTAGGCATTGTGAGTTGACGAAGGGAGATGCTATGGAGAGAGGCCGTTGCCAGAGTGCCATGTATCATGTCCACGCCAGAGTGCCATGTATCATGTGCTCGAGAGGTGTCACCCCGTACTGGGTACACTTTAGTAAACTTACCTTTGTAAACTCAGAGTGAATTTCTCCGAATTTGCTGCAACCCACAACATTACAAACACTTCAAAACTTCAAACATAGTAAATAAAATCTATGAGGTATAAAACATTTTTAACCTTTCGATGATTGGTACCATTGTTTCAGGGTTTGGATTATGTCGGTTGTGCTTCTGTGCTTGTTTTCCTTGTGACCGTGCTTGTCTTCCATGGGACCGGGAACTATTTTGAACCGGGAACTATTTTGAGACTGTCGTATCGTATTTCTATTATTGGTTTATTGCAGGCTACAGTCATTTCAAAATTCAGTATCCAGTTATTGTTTCTTGTATGCGACAAGACAAATGATAATAAAAACAAAATTGGAAAAAGCAAGATTCCATTGATCTGGACATCACAGTGATGTGCTCTCGTGAGGGCTACAGAAGGCTACTGAAGTGTTCTCGTGAATGCTACTGAAGTACTCTCGTGAAGGCTACAGAACGTTCGAAGTTATTGGAGGAACCTGTCTTTCCAACTAATAAATTCAGAATTTAAGGCTACCTGCTCATAACATTCAGAATTCAGCTTTGGGAGATGGGAGCGTGCTTCCCACTGCTACTGGTGTCAATCCGATGGTGACAATTCAATCCATCGCCTTCTGCACTGCTCAAGGTAATAGATTACCTAAACAGCAGACAACGCACGAAATCAGCTTGAAATTTTCTCCTGCGATTTGCCTTTGACAAACGCTGAGCTTTGTCACATTCTTTGTTTGGTTTGAATTCTGTTGAATTCATTGGAGAACAAAGGAAGCAAATTGACAAATTCGCCATTAATATATCGATCTGTCCGAAATGCTAAAGATGATAACGGTGTAGGTTAAAAGTTTTCGTAAATGCTAAAATGATATGTTAAAAGTTTTAAGTTTTTTTTTTTTTATTATTGTTATTATTATAATTTTAGATTGTTTAAAATTGTATTTTTGAATAAATAAATCTTTTCAGTATTTTTCAGAATTTTGTTATTCATTATATTTAAACTTAATCACTAAAATTTATAATTTCAATTATTTTTTTAAATTTGTTATCAACTAAAAACTATATAAAAAAAAATTAATATATAAATTAAGTAAAAAATAACCACAGAACTTAGATGCTTATAAATAACTATTTTTCATTTCCCACACATCTGAACTTAAATGGATCACAAATTCCATTTAAGTTCCATACCCATATGATGAATGAAATCTGAAATCAAGATAAAGATTACCCACACACATAATATAATGATATTGTGTGTAATTAATTTAATTGAATTTTAGGGGTTTGTGAGTCATTTTATATTTATATTCAATTAAAATCTCACAAATAAGGTTTTATTGATAGGTTTTTAAATGGACGAATATGACTCACCATAGTCGATATACTGGAAACGACATCCATATAAATATATAGTGCAGATATTTATCCATGTGAATGATGTATTGCAGATATTTATCTCTTTACATTTTATACTAAAATGTAGAAGATTGGATCAGTGGTACATTTTTAAATCATGTTGCCAACCAAATTGCCACTTTAATTGTTATATGTTATCTTTATCCTTAAATTTATTATTTATAACTAGTGTATTTTTATATTGTTCTTTAAAATTTATAAAAATAAAACTTTTTATATTAAAAATTATATAATTTAAAATTTTATAAATATATTTTTATAATTGGTTTATATTCAAAAAGACATTTTCAATTTTACAGTACATATATAATTATTAAATTTATTCATATACATGTTAAAAAAGACAACTTATAAAAATAGTTTTATAATTTGTTTATATCTAAAAGGGCATTTTCAATGTTATAATACATATATAATTATTAAATTCATTCATATACATGTTAAAAAAAACAACTTTGTATTATTATATATTATCATATAAAAGTGTCTATAAAACACATTTTTTAATAATTTAATAACAAAAAATTAATAAGAAATATTTATTTAAAATATTATTAGAATTATA
>JASDQU010423198.1:0-10082 GCA_032191745.1 Picea mariana
TTTATATCTAGGTTGCTTAGTGTTTGACAGAAAAATTCATTTGCTGATTTTTGTCATTAAAAATCTACAGTTATGGCATCAAATATTGGTTCATATAGGTGAGAAGGGCCTATGAGACCTAAAAAATAAAAATCTTGTTGATGGATTGAATGATTGTGCTCTTGAATTTGATTTTTGTAAGCATTGTATATATGGAAAATAGAACCATGTTAAGTTTTATTTTAGTTCTCACAAGTATTTTGGTTTGATGGACTTAATTCGTTCATGTATTTTTCCCAATTAGAGTTTATTTGATTTTTAAGGATTTGTATTATGTGTCTCTTATTGATGATTATTCTATAAGGACACAATTTTATTTTCTTATAACTAAATATGAGGTTTTTAGTTGGTTTGAGGAGTTTAAAGCTCTCTTGAAAAATTAGGCTAGTAGAAACACTAAGGTGTTGAGGATTGATAATGATGGTGAGTTTATTTATGTAGTGTTTGATAAGTTTTATAAGGAGAACAACAATGAAATACATAATACAACTCCATATTCCCCTCAACAAAATGGAGTTTTAGAATGGATGAATAGAACATTGATGGAGAGATCTAGGAGTATGCTTAGTGGATTTGACCTAGAGAAGAAGTTCCAGGTAGAAGTAGTTGCTACTACATGTTAATTGACTAAAAATTCTCCCACATCATTTCTTGTGAATAATACCCCTATGGAGGTTTGGATGAGAAGAAGTCCTCATTTCATCATTTTCATGTTTTTGGTTGCGAGGCATATGGTCATGTACCTAAGCATAAGTGGTCAAAATTTATACGCATAAGCTATGGCATTGGCGTGAAAGGGTACAAGCTTTGGGATCCAGTGGATAATCCTTTTTGTATAGAAAGAATATTATTTCCAGAGAAATTAATCCTTCACTCATAGTGTTGCAATCATAAGAGGATGAGAAGATTTTAGGGGGTTCAACTACCACCCAAGATTGAGAAAGATGAACCAAAAAATGAATAAGAAGTTCATGATAGACCCGATGAGGAGGAGGGTTCACAAAGTTCAAAAGAGGAGGAAGACACTCCACCTCAAACTTTAAGGAGGTCCACTTGGAAAATAAGTCAACCAAAAATGTATAATTATAGACCATTTGGATTTAGATGTATATTTTATTTATTTACTATCACTGATGATCATAGAACAATGAAAGAGGTAATGAAGACAAAAGGTAAGGAGTCTTGGAGAATGCCCACGGAGGAGGAAATGGTTTCACTTAGAAAGAATGATACTTGGGACTTGGTAACGTTTCTTGATGGTTGAAAACCCATTGGATATAAATGGGTATTAAAAAAGAAGATTGATTCAGATAGCAATGTTGAAAAGTGCAAGGCAGTTTCCAAAAGATATTCCTGGGTTAAGAGGATAGAGTTTGGTGATATATTTTCCCTATTTGCTTAGTTAACATCTATTATACTTCTATTATCTATAGTGGAAATTTTTTATTTAGAGATAGAAAAAATGGATGTGAAAATAACATTCCTACATGGTGACTTGAAGGAGGAGATATATATGACACAACCAAAGAACTATGTTGAAAAAGGTAAACCATCATTGGTTTTCAAATTAAAAAAGTCTTTATACGGTCTCAAACAATGTCTTAGAATGTGGTACCAAATTTTTTATTATTTTCTATTGGGATTAGGATTTATCTTGGATGTAAACATTGGGTTGCAGTGAAAAGGGTCTTCATGGATTTTCAAAGTACTTATGAATATTCCATTTTCTATTATAGTGATGCTTCAAGGGACCCACACTTAGTGTATATATAGGGTTATGTGGATTCTAATTGGATAGGGGATGTAGATAGAAGGGGATCTATGCATGGATACATGTTTTGATTATTTTGTGGAGTAGTAAGTTGGATGAGAAAATGAATCATTGTGGTCCATTTGTCCACTGCAAAGGCATAGTATATGGAAGCTCCTCATGCATGTAAGGAGGCCATTTGGCTTCTAAAATTGTGTTCAAAAGAAAGAATAAGTTAGAGAGATATTACGGTTCAATGTGATAATAACAATTCCATTTGTCTATCTAAGAACCCAACCTTTCATGTGAAGAAAAAACACATAGATATATAATACCATTTAATTAGGGATATGGTAGAGGATTAAAATGTGATACTAGATAAAGTTGACACTTTGTAGAATGTTGCAGATGCATTGACAAAACTAGTGAGCATAGGTAAATTAAAGTGGGAGAATGTTGGTATAGATGTGTCATACACATTGTATTCATGTTGTGGAGCAAGTGATGATTTTTGAGTAGTAGCAGGGAATAAATGAAGAGCAATAGCAGGGAATACATGCTAACTAATGGAAGGGAATAAATGCATATCACTACTATGAAGTGAATTATAAGCAACAATAATTGGTCAATTACTTGTCGATGGTTTCCAACATGTAGAATTGGAAATTTTTAAATAGTTTATGGTTTTGATATGCCTATTTATTTAGTGTTATGGTTGGAGGAAAACAAAATGTGAGTTTTAGCTTACTATTATGCTATCCAAATTTCTTCAAAATCTTTATGTTAAAGAATGAAGACTTTATAATGTATTGTAACCATTTAATTGTCAAATAACACATTTATCACACTTTAAAATGTAAGTTTTTTCTACCAAAATAAAATTTTCAAGTGTTTTTATTTAATTTTTGCACATTTTTCTCTTGTTAATTAACATAGAAAATATATTATGCAACTTTTATTCCTTTCATTAAAATTCCTTGGTTTTATACATGCACAGATCCCCTATCCATCTCTATATCACCCTACACTATGGTAATACAACACATCACGATATAATTTGGCTCCAAAATACCAAAACATGGGAAACTCATGGATTGTGGGCCACTGCAACTCTATTATAAAAATTACAACTACAATATGGATTTTGAATGATTTTTTAATCACCGCTTGAAACAATTTTATGTTTCAATTTAATTGTATTTTGAAATGGGAGTAATCAAGAATTGGCAGGGAATCCAATGCACAATCCATTTGTTAATTATTCAATTGATTGTCTAGTTGAGATGGCTATGTAATATATCTTTAACATAGATGGAGCTAAGTGAAACATTAGCCAGTTTTGTCAATCTTAGCAGTATAAGAATTTTCTGTAATGGTAATCTAGGAGATTGTGTTGAAGATTTGACTTTGAAATGGGTGTTAGGGATGTTCTCACCACCATAAGAGGTCCCAAAATTGAGGACATAAATAATGGATTCGGAATGACCGCAATGAAATAGATGTTAGGGATGTTCTCCACACCATAAAAACGTCCTAAACATGAGGTCATAAATAATGGATTTGGACTAAACACAACTAAGGATTATCATAAAGATTTTGTGGTTATGTTGTCACAGTAGGGGAATTTTGATGTCAAAGAAGGGCCTCCTGAGAGATATATTAAAAAGTTATAAATCAATCATTATATGGGGAAGGTATATTTGACAACTCACTTCTTACACCTCATTATGCGTACCATCTAAATAACCATGGTTGAGTTATCTTTAATGGTTCACTAGAAATAAGATTAATAAAAAAACGATTTATTGATCTAATTGATAACTTTCCCAAAAAGCATTGTACTTGAACAACTATTGCATTTTCTATATCTTGAACTTGGAGACCAACTTAAATAATAAAAAATATGCACAATGAAAAGACATTATCTTAGCAATATTTATGTTT
The DNA here is from genome assembly GCA_032191745.1 of Picea mariana. NCBI lineage: Eukaryota > Viridiplantae > Streptophyta > Pinopsida > Pinales > Pinaceae > Picea > Picea mariana. Next base: position 3,734 of record JASDQU010423198.1, read on the forward strand.
CACAATTTTGAATATTCATGATTTTAATTTTTTTTTAAAACACAAGACTCATGTTTCAATTTTTATAATCTTTTTTTAAATGGACAAATCTAATCTATGCATAATTTTAATTTTTAAAAGTTAATATAAATAAAAACATAGAAAAATGTAATAGTGGGTCAAATCACCACTACAAATGTTGGGTGGGTCGAATCACCACTGTAAATGTTACCATTACTACATAAAATAGTCTGGAGAAGTAAATTTGAGAGAGCCAACGTGAGTGTACGCAAGATGAGAGATTTCCATCACCATGATACAACTAATATCCAATATTTAGGATAAATGACAAATTTTCATTTACTTTCTCGCTCCTACAAATATTTTCTTCCATTTCTCTAGCCCATGAATTCTTTCTCCCATTTCTCCAGCCCACAAATTCTTTCTCCCATTTCTCCAGCCTGCAAAATATTACTTCATGTCCAATTGTTGAAATAATTCCACCTACCTAGATTGATTCATTTATGTCAAAAATGGGTTTTATGGATAAGATGACCTTAATTTCATTATAGTTATTCCAGATCATGAAATACCACAAATTCTGTACAGATAGAGCACCTTGTAGGACCAAGATAAAAGGAGGAGGAAATTTTTCAAAGAAGAAGGGGAGAAAATATTTTCACTCCAGCTATTTATTCATTAAAACCATATCTATAGTCATACTTCTCTTGGTTATTTTCAACACAAATTCATAGGTTTTGATTGGATTTGAAACCATCAAATTCATTTTCTCTAACTATACGAAGGAATTTATTTGCATTTATTTTTACCAACTTTTGGTTCAGTCTTTGTTGATCAGTGACAAGCATGGCCTATGACAACACAATGGTTGTGATATGAAATAGAATTTCTGTTAATATTTTCATGAGCCCCTATTTTCCCTGTTCATCAAAGAATGGAGATTGTTCTTGCAGGGATAATCTATCTTTTCCTTTTATCCATGGTTTTATTGACTCACAACACTCCCATAAAAATCCTATAGAATACTTGTAGCATATTTGTAGTTGTTTCAATTAACCTGTAGCATTCTATTTCAATGAACCCATAGGAAAGGTGACCTTGTAAGGGGTCTAATACAAGTTTTATAGCTTGTCATCACCAAGATTAACTCATACAATTTAAGTAATCTATCTCATCTATTGAGAATAATAAGACAATATGGAGGATTTCCTTATCCATTATGCCTCACTCACATTTTTATATCACAACTCCTACCCCTTTTTAAAATAGTCTAAACTCGTATTTTCTTTTCTTCTACACATATAAATACATGATTAACACACTTTCCATGATTCATTGAACGCAAAGTATATCATCTTCCTTACTTCAAGGTGATTTTTGGTTTCTCCCATTAAGTTTTCAATTGTTTTATTTTATGGTTCCTATCAATTGTTGTATTTTATGGTTCCTAAACTACAACAATTAGCTTAACAAACTAAATTCACAAATCATGACATTTTGTGACATAGATAGAAATATAAATAATGACAAGCATTATACATACACCTATGATGCTTTTGTTAAAATGGTCATAAATAATCTAGATTCTATGACTCCATCAATGATGCTAACCCGGTTGTAACCCTTGAGATGTTTTTGGCTAGGAAACTATGCCAAGGCGTCCATAAAATTGATTTATGACTAGGAAACTATGCCAAGGCATCCATAAAATTGATTAGTTTTGCTTGGGTTGATCTATCCTAAAAAAATGTGTTTTGTTGATTTACTTTAGGTCTTTGATTACCAATCTTTAAATATTAAAGATCAAGTTTTGAGGGCATAATCTCTATGTTTCCGACAATAAAATATTTTAATGAATAAAAGAGGAATTGGGAAAAACAAGATCTGAATGCAAAACAATGTATATTTTGATACATTATTTTACCTTTAATATAGAATAAATGATAACAACATGTGTATCTGAATCAGAGTATAATTTGTACAGAAAGGAAAAATTCGCTTCTATTAAAAAAGACACAATAAAACTTTAGCACATGCCCTCTTAATACTCATAGTATGTGAAATAAATCTGTAACTTTAATGATCCATTTCACAGTTTGCAATAGTAGTTGTTGTACTAAATTATCACAATCATGGTAGTAGATACATTCAAAAATAATTTTATAAACTTAGATAAAAACATCAATAACAAGAATTATTGGAAATGAGACATAGAATTTTGAATCACTCAAAACTTGTGAATATTTTTATTAAAGATGAGATATTTCTTGGGCCAAAAGAGCTCTCTTTACATCGAGTTTTCATATAATTTTATACAAATTAGGTTTTAATCAAATATGGTTATCAAATATTATTTTCTATCCTGTCAAATACAAAAGATATTTGACTTCCTAAAAATAGGAAAATCATAAGATAATTGTTTCATCTCATGATTTTCTTCAATCTATCTTCGTGATTCATTCTATCACAAGATGGAGGAAAAATTATAAGTTTCACTTGAAGGATAATTGATGGCCTGACGACTCCAAAACCCACAGGAAAAAGTATTTACGCTTTACTTTTTCGATGAATTTCCACTTCATTGCCTCATATTGATTCTATTACAAGTAGATTTCACGCAATCCATGAACAAACTTCCTTTCAGGTCTGAACTTCTAGATTCCACAAACACCATTGATATCCTCAAATGAACGGACAGATATTTTCCACGTGGTCGAAGTATTGTATCATAGTTATAATTCTTTAGAATGATCTGATGGATAAATCCAATCAATATTTTAATCATAACCATTGATCAAGTTCCTAAAGATGGTTAGGTATGAGCCTCGAAGTATCGACAAAGGTTGATCTACAATAGATCATGACCGTCGGTTGATTTTTAGATGGACGGTGTTGATTTATTGGCGTGGTTGTTTATCATTCGATATTCATCATTGATCATCATTGAATGGACGATCCTGATTTCTCCATGAAATATTATAGTCGGAGTTGGTTTGAGAGTAAGACTCCAAAAAATGGACTCTAATGAATGGTCCTGATATTTCCCCTAGTCTCCTCCAATGGATGGTTTTGATTAGATGTTGGAAATATGTCATCGGATTTGATATGGAATGAGACTCTGAAATATGGTTCTAATGAACGGTTAAATCTCTTTCTAGATATATTTTGACAAAATTATGTATTTGTTGTCAAAGTGCTATGGTCAGAGTCGGGTTATGTGACAAGATCTAAAATGATGGTCCCAATCGACAATGGATCTCCCTCGAAAGGCTAGTCCTATGAATGATTGGATATTTTGTTTGGTGTAGTGGTATTGGAGTTAAGTTTTAAAATTCAACCTCTCCTTCTTAGGGTCTGATAGATGATCAATATGAGTCTTCAATTTGGTGAGGCTCTTCCCCTAGATCTAATATTAACCATTGATACTCTAACTTCTGCAACTCTCAAAATACGTCGAATTGGACTCTGCCCTGTTTTCGATCACCTATAAATACAATTTCATGTATTTTTTATCACAATATGCAAATATAAAATTTGACAAACACCCACATGGAGAACATAATTTCATAGACACAAATATTTTATTTAGATCCTCCAAGGAATAAATTTACAACATGGGCATTATGTTCCTTCTCGGTCTCTTAGATATCCGCAAACACAAGATCTCACATACTCTTCACACACTTTCTAATATATATTCATTCACAACTAAATTTGAACCCAAAATCTGATGGCATCCTTTGATGCCACCCAAAAAATTGGCCTTGTCGTCGGATTTTACCTTTAAAAATTGTAAAAAAAAAAACATTGAATTAGCCCTGAATGGCATCGGATATCCTGCGGCCAATAAAATAGGCATTGGATATTCTACGACCCACATTGAAATTTATTCAATTTGTGCTTGTATGGACTAAAATTTGACATGGTTAGGCTAGATGCATGCAATGATGGTGTCAGAGGTTTTCCAGACTCAAACATGACTCACACAAACAATTTGACAATCAAACAACAAGCCTATAGAATAATTAATGTGAAGGACTAGATGAATTAATACATAAATATGACATCAAATTTTGACCTGAATATTCTTGAATCATCTACGAAAATACAAGATCAAATCCCATTTCATCAAATCTTTGGTTATTTGATCATAACCCAAAAATAAGGTGCACCTTCTCATGTACTTAAAATCGACGCATATAGGTGAAATGTGAATGGGGACAACGTTGAATTTTTTAAAATTTGTGCTTGTATGGACTGAAATTTGACATGGTTAAACTAGACACATCCATTGATAGTATGGGAAGGTTTCTGGACTCAAACATGACTTGAAAAAACAACTCAACAATCAAACAATAAGCCTATATAATAATTAATGTGAATGGGGCCAATGCTTATTTTTTTTTCAATTTGTGCTTGTCTGGAGTGAAATTTGACATGCTAGGACATCACACATGCATTGATGGTATGGGAGGTTTTTTGGACTCAAACATGACTTAAAAAAACAATTCAACAATCAAATATTCTTTGGTTATTCTATCAAAACCAAAAAAGAAGGTGCCCCTGCTCATGTACTTGACCCCACTTATAAGTGACATGTGAATGGGGCCAATGTTCAATTTTTTTCAATTTGTGCATGTATGGACTGAAATTTGACATGGTTAGAATAGACACATGCAATTATGGTATGGGAGGGTCTAATTCAAAAAACAAAAACAAGAAATTTACAATTTTTAAAGGTAAAATTTGATGACAAGGACAATTTTTTGGGTGGTGTCGGAGGATGTCGTAGGATTTTGGGTTGCTTCAAACTAATTCCTATAGGAATCCATTCCCACCTGGAATGATTAGTAAATGTCATCATTATTGTCATATTATTGCAACAATGAAGTTTCGATGAACATGATGTTTGTCATTGTTATAGCATCTTCGTCAAAACTATTCGAAAACATGGGACTTTGGCCCATGAGTTTGGTGGAAAGACAAAGGCGTTAGATGAAATTTTGTATTTAAATAAATATTTCTTACTAATATTCTTTATGGAGCAAAAAAGTACTTAGATGAGAGAAAAAAACAAAGACAAGACATAACTAATGAAGCTTGTGCAGTTTATCAAGTTCTTAGTTTTTTATGTTATTGCATGCCCTTGAAGTACTAGATGCAGGGAAATGCATCTCGAACAAATTTTAAAAGAAACAACTAAAATACATTGTATTAGGACTAGACATGGAAAATAGTGACCTGTGAATAGGGCCAATGTTGAGTTTTTTTCAAATTGTTTATGTATGCACTGAAATTTGACATGGATAGACTGTTCCCATTCCTTGATGATATGGGAGGGTTTCCAAACTCAAATATGACTCACACACCCATTCTATATATCTGATATCATCCTCATTTTGTTTGAACTTTCTCAGATTAATGTCATGCATATTGGAACTCTCAACATACCCATCGTCATGGTCATTCTCTTTATATTCATCTCCTATGTCACTCAAAACCAGCATCATGCCAATTAGGCCCATGAGTTTGGTGGAAATAAGAAAGTGTCACATGATATTTGATATTTAAATAATGGTTATGTACTAATATTCTATATGGAGCAAAAAAGTACTTAGATGAGAGCAAAAAAAAGACAATAAATAATTGATGAAGCTTGTGCAATTTATCAAGTACTTGTTCATCGATGCTATTTCATTCCCTTGTGGTACTAGATGCGACAACGTTCATCTTGAAATTTTTTTAAAAGAAACAGTTAAAAGACATTATACTAGGACTAGACATGGGCAACAATGATCTATGAATGGGGCCTATTTGCACTAGAAATTACCCTTAGACTTCTAGAAGGGTAAGCCCAGTACCCATTTGAATATTAGGAGCGGATTATTATATTTAAACTCAATGATGGATCAAACTGATAAGGTTTGAAACTCACTCCAAATATGCCAAATTAACAAATACTTTGTTCCAACAAAGAGGGCTAAAACAACCTCCAATCAAGAACCTTGAATAAATCTCTTAAATTAGGAACCTTTGAACACCTTTATCATTCCTATTTTCATAATTTATAGAATATCATTACATAAGGCCTTGAAAGGTTCGAGGTTAGGAACCAAATATCAATATAGCATAGAAAAACCTCAGAATAAGTACTCAACGCCTTGAAAAAGAGAGAAATTCTGATAATAAGCTTCTTCAAGGGGGCAACCTCCTTATGCCCACATAAATGTTCAAATACAAGATGATTCCAAATGAAAATGTCTCCTTGGTATATATAGGAGACTAGGAGGTATAATTACAACTAATGGACTAAAGCTGACATAAATAAAATAACATTACTAATGTAATA
>JASDQU010423204.1:0-10082 GCA_032191745.1 Picea mariana
GCAGAAAGGCTTTCAAAAAAATTCACTCGTCTATCAAGAATCCAGACAAGGTTGGAAAAAGATCCATCATTTTATTCAAAGGTACATCATGGACAAGAGAGTGGGCCATTCACAAACACTGCATTGTCATGGATGCATGATTTCTTTTCCAAACATGGAGAGTGTATGCCAGATAGAGACACAATACATATTCCAGATAATTTTTTGATGGAGGAGCATCGCCAACAACAAGCGAGCGGGGGACAAACACCAACGCATTTTGGCACCTGATGAATTGTTTGAAATGTTTTGAAGTTTGATACGCCAAACATAAATGAAACAATTAAGAAAGAGAATACTTGTAGATTGTAATCAGACCTTGAGCGTCCCTCTGAAGGACTAAGAGGCATTTATGCTAGTAAATGTAAGTAGTTAGCTTCCAATTCTTAGATTATACAGTTTTAGGATCCGGAGGGAAAACGGATATAGAAACCCTCACTTGTATCATTGTAACATTAGCATGATCAAGAGAGCATAGAGAAGCAGAAGCAGAGAGCTGTGTAGAGTAAAAACCCATGTACAAAAGTTCTGGATTAATACAAAGATCTTTAGTTCAGACTCATGGTGTTCAATTGCTTTTTGTGTTTGTACATGTTGATTGATATATGCTTGTTTACTCTCGGTTATGCATTTTCTTTGATTCGTGAATGTATGATTTCATATTTAATGTTTGAAATCTGAAGAGAGGGAGAGTAAGGAAATGAGTTTCAATTGTTTCTCTGTCTGAGCAAGAGTTTTCCTGCAAGGAGTGCAGTGAAATTGTCCGCAAAGTGTGCATTGACAGAAGTCAGAGTTCGTCTCTGCAAGCTCAGGAGAGATAATATTGTTCTCATTCTCGTAGAAGTGCAAGTTAAGCACAGGAGCCGTGCAAGGTGTGCGTAGGCCGAGTAGATTCTCAGAGGTTGCAACCTGAGCAAAATTGTTGAAAGACTGCTGTCGCAGGGAGTGCATAGAGTCGAAGAGGTTCAAATACTTGGAGTGTATTTAAAGAATTGGCACAAGGAGTGTGTGCAGGAGTCTTCTTGAAGACTCAAGTTATGGAGAAAGCTCAGGAGGGATAGAGTCTTCAAAGTTGTCAAAGAGACGCTCAAAGAGGACCAGTGCCTTGAAGTAATAGAAGGAGGCGCATCAACATTGTTTTACTAGTGGACAAGTTTCGTGAAGGCGTACTTGTTCATTTCACAGGAGTGTTAAGGAGGAATTGGACGGTCAATATTCTCCATGGAGAATTCACGAAGTTCCGAGAACCATCAGATCTTACAGAGGAGAAAGAAAGTTACGGTGAGTGTTTTTCTAAGTGCAAGCTCAGGAGAAATTGGGTTGTAGGATTTGAGCCAATAGGGGCCATTGGATCACTCACGTAATCTCATTTTGGGGCTTCGTGAGTTGGAGAATTGAAACCCTTGCATCAAGATTCGCGAGGTTGCGAGGTGCGAAGTTTCGAAATAGTGAAAGAATCTGAGTCGTCCAATTGGAAGGGCACGTGTCGCGAGATCCTCTCTATCGGGGATTCGTACATCGGGGTTCAGAGAAGGAAGTCCTTCAACTTCATTAATGGTGAAGTCAGGAGAGAATCACAGCCATCCATCAGAGGAGGATAGGTGGCAGAGATCAAGGGATCTCGCGAACTCGGAGGTTCGCAAGGTCAGAGCCCAAAGATTGGGTGCTCCAAGTTGTGAGTAGCGAAGTCGCGAGGAGCAAAGACAGTCGTTGGATCCGGGTCAAGGGAGGATTGTTGGATCAGAGCCTCATCGCGTGTTTCACGTATTTGGAGGTTCGGAGGTTGGAAGGACCTCGTCTCAACTGCAGAAGTTGCAAAGTGCCGAGAGTTGAGGCACGGAGGAAACACCTGGCAGAACCACAAGGTGGGCCCGGGAAATAGACAGGCAGACACATGTTACCTAGTGGAAGGAGTCAACATTCTGTTGACTTCTCCTGTCTCGGGGATTCGTGAGATAAGAGTACGTGACCTCGACCCTTCGACTCACGAAGTCATGAGTAGAAAGAACGAGAGGAGAAAAGTCAACATCGCCTCTCGGGGGTTCGTGAAAGAAAGGTGCCAAGGCTGGACATTCGATCTCGCGAAGTGGCAATTAATGAGAAGTGCTAGTGCTTATCCTAGCCAGTGGTTGCGTGAGGAAGGTGCTGACAAAGGAAGAGCCATACCCGTATCGTCATTTCGGGTATCGCGAGATTTAAAAGGAAGAGTCGGGAGCCTCGACTCACGAACTCGCGAGATTGCGAGTTGCAAAAAGGACCTTGGGTTAGGCCCTTGGTCATAGCGCTATGATCACTTGGGGAGAAAGGAGATCATGCCTAGTGTTTTTCACATAGAGGAGCTTCCCGAAGGACCTGTGGATCGATTTGAAAGGAGATTCTAGCAGGGAATCCGAAAGAGCCGATCCAGCTCGAAGGGGTTAAAGAACGATCCTGTGAGCAGATCTTGGCCCGAGGGCCGATAGGTATGCGTCAGTGTGGTATCAGAGCTTGACTCTATTTGTATACTTCAGACAGGGGAAGTGAGAAAGAAATCTCAGCCATGCCGTTGAGAAGAAGAGACAGGCAAACACCCGATCCGCTAGAGGAAAGGGAAATGCCAAGAGGAAGGGGTAGGCAGGTGCCAAATCCGGCCATGGAAAGAGAGATGCGTGACATACGCGCCAGACTCAAGGACATGGAGACAACATAGAGGCGCATAGCTGGTGTTGGAGATGTCAGTGATTCTGAAAGTGAAAATGAAGCTGGACATGAAGGAGAAGAAGTCACAGCAGAAGATGCAGCAAATGAACGCCTGATTAGGGTTGTTGCAAGAATGGGTGCTAAGGAAAAAATAGATATTCCAGTATATGAAGGAAACCTGGATGCTAAAGAGCTTCTAGATTGGATTAGAGCTCTGGACACATATTTTGACTATGAAGATGTCGAGGAAGACAAAAAGGTCAAACATGTTGTCACAAGATTGAAAGGACATGCAGCATTGTGGTGGGATGAGCTACAAGCTGACAGGCGTTGCAAAGGAAAGAAGAAGATAAAGAGTTGGGATAGGATGATCACGAATATGAAGTTGAAATTCATTCCCAGAGATTACCAGATTACTATGTTTCAGAGAATGCAGAATTTGAAACAGAAGTTTATGTCAGTGAAGGAATATACTGAAGAATTCTACAAGCTAAACATCAGGGCAGGTCATCGCGAAAGTGATGATGAAAAAGTTTCTAGGTACATGAATGGTATGAGATATGAAATTCGGGATGAGATGAGCATGATGACCATCCGAACGGTGGAAGATGCTTATCATATGGCTCTAAAAGATGATGAGAAGCTGAGCCGAAAACAAGGTCAAAGAGGCCGAGGCAGAAGTCAAGCCAGAAGCAAATCAGTTGACCAAGATAGAAATCAGAAACCCAAGGAAGAGTGGAAGAAATCTGAGACTCAAACTGAGAGAGGTGGAAGCTCACAGAGAGGGAAGCATACCGAACAGAGAGGTCAGTATGATGATGGAAACATTTTTCCTCATACCACAGGTAGAGGAAGAGGAAGAGCTGGAGTGGTGAAATGCTTCACATGTGGAAAGGTCGGGCATAAATCTTATGAGTGTCCAGACAGAAAGAAAGAAGGTGGTGAGACTCACATTGTTGAAGCACAAAGAAGGAATGTTGAGGTAGAGGATGTTGAAGGCGGAAGATCACTGATGATGCGAAAAGTTCTCTTAACGCCAGAGAAGGAGGTGGAGAGTTCGGTCCAAAGAAACAGGATTTTTCAAACCGCTTGCAAGACCAAAGACTGGGTGTGCAAAGTCATCGTGGACAGTGGTAGCACAGATAATCTTGTTTCTACAAAAATGGTAGAAAAGCTGGAGCTGGAGACGATTGAACATCCAAGCCCATATAGAGTTTCATGGCTACAAAAAGGACATCAGGTAAATGTCACTAAACAATGTTTAGTTGAATTTAAAATAGGAGGGTATAAAGATGAAATAATCTGTGATGTTATTCCCATGGATGTTTATCATCTATTGTTGGGTAGACCGTGGCAATATGACAGAAATGTTATTCATGATGGGAGGAAGAACACATACACCCTAGAGAAGAATGGGAGAACCCACATGTTGTTTCCGATTAAGGACAAAGTGGTGAAACCTGAAGTAAGCAACATTGTACTTCTCATGAGTGGGAAGGAACTTCTTACAGAGGTTAAGAAGAAGGAGGAACCACAATTCATTGTGGTCAGGAAGCCTAAAATTGTTTTAACCAGTACAAGGGTAGATGATTTACCGGAAGAGGTTCAGAAATTGTTGGAAGAATTTGCTGACATAGTAGTGGACAAACTACCTCGTTTGTTGCCACCGATCAGAAGTGTGAGTCATCATATTGATCTCATACTTGGAGCTAGTTTACCAAACAAGGCAACATATAGATTGATGCCATAGGAGAATGAAGAGGTCAAAAGACAGATCCAGGATTTAATGGACAAGGGGTTGGTTAGAGAAAGCTTGATTCTGTGTGTTGTTTCGACAGTGCTCAGTCTGAAGAAAGACGAAGGCTAGAGGATGTGTACTAACTCGAGGGAAATCAACAAGATAACCATCAGGTATAGATTTCCACTACCAAGGATGGATGATTTGATGGATTTCTTGAGTGGAGCCAAATTTTTTTCGAAGATTGATTTGAAAAGTGGATATCACCAGATTCATATGAGAGAAGGTGATGAATGGAAGACAACCTTCAAGACTAATGAGGGGTTATATGAATGGCTTGTTATGCCATTTGGTCTAACAAATGCGCCAAGTACTTTCATGAGGTTGATGAACGAAGTCCTGAAGGATTTCATCGGAAAATTTGTCATTGTGTATCTTGATGACATACTGATTTTCAGTAAAATAGAGGCAGAGCATCTGAAACATTTGGCCACAGTGATGAAAAGATTATAGCAAGAGAAGTTGCTGATAAACATGAAGAAATCCTCATTCATGAAGACAGAGCTCATTTATTTAGGTTTTGTTATTTCTGCAGATAAGTTGAGGATGGATCCAGATAAGGTGGAGGTAATTAAGAATTGGCCATCACCAAAGAGTATATTTGAGGTGAGAAGTTTTCATGGATTCGATAGTTTCTATAGGAATTTCATCAGGAATTTCAGTGGAATTAGTGCACCAATGATGGACACAGTGAAGAAGAGACACAATTCTTTTCACTGGACAGAAGAGGCTGAGAAAAGCTTCAATTTGTTGGAAAGGAAAATCACGGAACAACCAATTTTGGTGTTGCCGGATTTTAAAAAGACATTTCAGGTAAAATGTGATGCAAGTGGATTTGCAATAGGGGCAGTCTTGAGCCAAGAAGACAGGCCGATAGCATACTTCAACGAGAAGTTGAATGAAGCGAAAATGAAGTACTCCACATATGACAAGGAGTTCTATGCTATTATTCAGGCATTGAAGAAATGGAGGCATTACTTAATCCCTAAGGAGTTTGTCTTATACAGTGACAATCATGCTTTGCAATTTGTGACTCAACAGGAGAAGTTGAATCAAAGACATGCAAAATGGGTTGAATACATGCAAAACTTTACTTTTGTAATTAAGCATATTTCTGGAACTGTGAACAAAGTTGTTGATGCTTTGAGCAGGAAATGTTTGTTGTTGCAGGAGTTCAGAGTCAAAACACTGGGTTTTGATGATCTCAGGGACATGTACAGAGATGATCCAGATTTTAAAGAGGTGTATGAAGCAGCTAAGAATCCAATTCTCAGGGACAGAGGTCAATGGACAGAATACATGATCCAGGAAGGATTACTGTTTAAGGGCAATCAGTTATGTATTCCGAAGGGCTCCATGAGGGAGAATCTATTGAAGGAGAAACACAGTGGAGGATTGGTCGGGCATTTCAGTCATGACAAGACGTTCTCAAAGCTAAATGATTCATATTATTGGACATGAATGAGAGAATACGTCAAAATATTTGTGGACAGATGTAGAATTTGTCAACGTTCAAAAGGAAAGAGGCAGAATGCAGGGTTTTATCAACCGTTACCCATACCTGAGACGCCATGGGATGCAGTCAGCATGGACTTCATATTGGGGCTGTCGAGAACACAAAGAGGCTTTGACTTGATCTTTGTAGTGGTAGATAGATTTTCTAAGATGGCACACTTCATACTGTGTCAGAAAACCAGTGTCGCAACTCACATTGTGAATCTGTTTTTCAAAGAAGTCATTCGACTTCGCGACTTACCAAGGAGCATAGTTTCAGACTAAGACACCAAGTTCGTGGGACACTTCTGGAGAACCTTATGGAAAAAGATGGGAACAAACTTGGCGTTCATTTCAGTTTATCATCCTCAGACGGATGGACAGATAGAAGTTGTGAACAGAAGTTTGGGAGACTTGCTGAGGAGCTTGGTAATAGAACACCACAGTCAGTGGGACAATATTCTACCACAGGCGGAATTTTCTTATAATGATTCAATCAATAGAAGCACAAGGCAGAGTCCATTCCAAATTGTTTATGGGACACATCCAAGAGGATTATATGAACTGAGGGATTCAGAATGGGGTGAGATAAGAAGTGCTAGTGCAGAAGATTTTGCCAAAGCAATGAAGGAACTTCACAGCTAGGTGAAGGAGCGATTGAAAAACTTGAGCCAAGAGTATAAGCGCAGAGCAGATCAACATAGGAGACAACTTCAATTTGAGGTTGGTGATTTGATTCTGGCACATCTGAGAAAGGAAAGGTTCCCGAAGGGGACATATAACAAACTGAACATGAAGAAGATCAGACTATGTAAGGTCTTGAAGAAATTTGGGGAAAATGCTTATGAGATTGAATTACCCGATGGGATCAGAATTTCTCCGATATTCAACATCTCAGATTTGTACCCTTACAAAGTTGAGGAAGCAGAAGTAGGTAGTGAACAACCAGAGGTTCAGTGGGCTAAACAGATGCCATTTGCAGAGAAGCCACAGATGGAAAGCATACTGGACAAAAGAGTTAGTAAAAGGACCAGAAGAAGGGAATATTTTGAATACTTGGTCAAGTGGAAGGGACATCCAGTTGAAGATGCTAGCTGGGAGAGTGAAACAGAGATCTAGAAGCATGGATAGACTGTGCGAGAGCTCATGGACAAGAGCCCATGAAAATTTTCAAGCGAGGGAGTATGATGCAGGAGCGTCGCCAACAACAAGTGAGCAGGGGACAAACACCAACGCATTTTGGCACATGATGAATTGTTTGAAATGTTTTGAAGTTTGATACGCCAAACATAAATGAAACAATTAATAAAGAGTGTACTTGTAGATTGTAATCATACCTTGATCATCCCGCTCTCGTCTGAAGGACTAAGAGGCCTGTATGCTAGTAAATGTAAGTAGGTAGCTTTGAATTCTTACATTAGACGTCTTTAGGAGCCGGAGGGAAAACGGATATAGACACCCTCACTTGTATCATTGTAACATTAGCATGATCAAGAGAGCATAGAGAAGAAGAAGCAGAGAACTGTGTAGAGTAAAAACCCATGTACAGAAGTTATGGATTAATACAAAGATCTTTAGTTCAGACTCATGGTGTTCAATTTCTTTCTTTGTTTATACATGTTGATTGATATATGCTTGTTTACTCTCGGTTATGCATTTTCTTTGATGATTGAATGTATGATTTCATATTTAATGTCTGAAATCTGAAGAGAGGGAGAGTAAGGAAATGAGTTTCAATTGTTTCTCTGTCTGAGCAAGAGTTTTCCTACAAGGAGTGCAGTGAAATTTTCCGCAAGGTGTGCATTGACAGAAGTCAGAGTTCGTCTCTGCAATCTCAAAAGGGATAACATTGTTCTCATTCTCGCAAAAGTGCAAGTTAAGAACAGGAGCCGTGCAAGGTGTGCACAGGCCGAGTAGATTCTCAAAGGTTACAACCTGAGCGAAATTGTTCAAAGACTGTTGTCGCAGGGAGTGCACAGAGTGGAAGAGGTTCAAATACTTGGAGTGTATTTAAATAATTGCCGCAAGGACTGCGTGCAGGAGTCTTCTTGAAGACTCGAGTTGTGGAGAAATCTCAGGAGGGATAAAGTCTTCGAAGTTGTCGAAGAGACGCTCAAAGAGGACCAGTGCCTTGAAGTATTAGAAGGAGGCACAGCGACATTGTTTTACTGGTGGACAAGTTTCGTGAAGGCGTACTTGTTCATTTCGCAAGAGTGTTAAGGAGGAATTGGACGATCGGAATTCTTCGTGGAGAATTCATGAAGTTCCGAGAACCGTCAGATCTTGTAGAGGAGCAAGAAGGTTACGGTGAGTGTTTTTCTAAGTGCAAGCTCAGGAGAAATCGAGCCATAGGATCTGAGCCAACAGGGGCCATTGGATCACTCGTGTAATCTCATTTCGGGGCTTTGTGAGTTGGAGAATTGAAACCCTTTCATCAAGATTCACGAGGTCACGAGGTGCAAAGTTTCAAAATCGTGAAAGAATCTGAGTCGTTCGATTGGAAGGGAACATGTCGTGATATCCTCTCTATCGGGGATTCGGACATCGGGGTTCAGAGAAGGAAGTCCTTCAACTTCACGAGTGGCGAAGTAGCGAGAGAATCGCAGTCGTCCATCGGAGGAGGACAGGTGGCAGAGATCAAGGGATCTCACAAACTCGGAGGTTTCGCAAGGTGAGAGCCCAAAGATTGGGTGCTCCAAGTCGCAAGTAGCAAAGTCGCGAGAAGCAAAGACATCCATTAGATCCGGGTCAAGGGAGGACCGTTGGATCAGAGCCTCATCGTGCATTTTGTGTATTCAGAGGTTCAGAAGTTGGAAGGACCTCCTCTCAACTGTAGAAGTCGCGAAGTGCTGAGAGCCGAGGCATGGAGGAAACACGTGGCAGAACCACAAGGTGGGATCGGGAAATAGACAGGCGGAGACACGTCACCTAGTGGAAGGACTCAACACTCCGTTGACTTCTCGTGTCTCGGGGATTCACGAGATAAGAGTATGTGAGCTCGACCCTTCGACTCGAGAAGTCGCGAGTAGCGAGAATGAGAGGAGAAAAGTCAACATCGCGTCTCAGGTGTTCGTGAAAGAAAGGTGCCAAGGCTGGACATTCGAACTCGTGAAGTGGTGAGTAGTGATAAGTGCTAGCGCTTAGCCTAGCCAGTGGTCATGTGAGGAAGGTGCTGACAAAGGAAGAGCCATACCTGTATCGGCATTTCGGGTATCGCGAGATTTAAAAGGAAGAGTTGGGAGCCTCGACTCATGAACTCGCGAGATTGCGAGTTGTGAAAAGGACCTTGGGTTAGGCCCTTGGTTATAGCATTGTTGTCGCTTGGGGAGAAAGGAGCTCGTGCCTAGTGTTTTTCGCACAAGGGAGCTTATCGAAGGACCTATGGATCGATTTGAAAGGAGATTCCAGCAGGGAATCTGAAAGAGCCGATCCGGCTCGAAGGGGTTAAAGAAAAATCCTGTGAGCGGATCTCGGCTCGAGGGCCGATAGGTCTGCGTCATTTTTCAAGGAGGGAAATCTACAACTTGTACAAAGGATGTGCTGAAGATGTTGAAGGAAAGGATAATTTTATTACATATGCATATTTTACAAGAATATGGAAGAAACAATTCAACAATGTTTGTATTCCTAAGAAGTCAAGGATGGGGATTTGTAGTATATATGATACTCTTAAATCAAGAAGAGATAAATCTGAAGGGTCGGAAAGAGGTATGTATTTACTATTTTTTTTTTTTTAAATTGAATAGTTATCAACTATGAAAACATACGATCAATATTTCCATTTTCTGTCATGTGCAGATTCCATAATTAAAGCACTTCAAGAACATCAGAATCAACAATCAAGTGAAAGACAAAAGTTGTACAAACATCGAAAGAAGTGTTATGATGCTCCAAACAAATATTTAGGTATGATAATTGATGGCATGGACCAGAAGAAAACACTTCTACCACATTTTGTCCGTACACCCGAAAATTTACAGGAAGAGAATTTCATCCAGTTTCACTTGGTTGGTTGTATGGTTTTCAATGGAAAAATGTGTCCAAGAGTTTACTTCACAGCTCCAAATATTCA
>JASDQU010423206.1:0-10082 GCA_032191745.1 Picea mariana
AAAAAAAATGAGTTTCAATCACATATGATTGAAGTGGAAGGTAAGATCAACAACCAAACCATTTCTATTTTAATTGATTCAGGAGCTAGTCATAGTTATCTAAATCCTAATATGGTGGAAATATTTCATTTTCCAAGATGCAATCTTGGAAAATCTTGGTTGGTGTAGTTGTCTACAAGAGCTAAAATAAAAATTAATGATATGGTTAAGGCATGCCCAATGGACATGAATGGACTGAGCACTAGGGTAGATTTGAACATAATACCTTTAGGATCCTATGACTGCCTAATTGGTATGGATTGGTTGGAACAACATCATGTTGTCCTAGACTATTATAATAAGGAATTTACTTGCTTGGATGAGGAAGGGAACTTAAGGACAATACAAAGAATTCCCAGGGCAGTAACCGTCAGAGAAGTTTCATCCTTGCAGCTAAAGAAAACTTACAGGAAAGGGTGTCAAATATTTGCAGCACATATGGAAGAGACACCTAAAGATAAGGTGCCAAATATTTAATATTATGCAATCCTAAAGGAGTTTGAATATGTGTTTAAATAAATACAAGGATTACCACCCAAGAGAGATATTGATTCATCCATCAATCTGATGCCCAGAGCAACCCCTATATCCAAGACCCCTTACAGGATGAGTACACTAGAACTGAAGGAATTACAAATGCAACTTGAAGAGCTTCTGAAGAAGGGGTATATACACCCAAGTGTTTCACCTTGGGGTGCCCCATTATTATTTGTGAAGAAAAATGATGGAACATTGAGACTTTTCATTGACTTTAGGTAGTTGAACAAGGTAACTGTGAAGAACAAGTATCCTTTGCTAAGGATAGATGACCTCTTTGATCAGCTGAAAGATGCAAAAATATTCTCAAAGATTGATTTCAGGTTCGGCTATCATCAAGTAAAAATTAAATAATAATACATCAACAAGACTTCTTTCAGAACAAGGTATGGCCATTATGAGTTCACATTGGTGCCATTTGGGTTATCAAATGCACCAATTGTCTTCATGTGTTTAATGAATGGTATTTTCAAGGATTACTTAGATAAGCTTTGTCATTGTCTTCTTGGATGACATTCTTATATATTCTAAGTATAAAGAAGAGCATGAGAATCACTTGAGGATGGTTTTACAGGTATTGAAACAACATTATTTGTATGCCAAATTGAGCAAGTGATCATTCTACCAGAAGCAAATTTGTTATTTGTTCCATATCATTTCAGAGGAAGAGATAACAGTAGATCCAGAAAAGAAAAGAGCCATTGAAGGATGGCCAACACCAAGGAATGTCTCGAAGGTGAGATCATTCATGGGCCTTCCAGGTTACTATAGGAGATTTATTGAAGGATTCTCAAATATTGCACACTCAATCACTTCCTTGCAAAAGAAGGGTGTGAAGTTTGAGTGGACACGGGATTGTGAAATAAGTTTCCAACAATTGAAGAATTTATTATCCAGTGCTCCAATACTAAGGATTGTTGATCCAAATGAAGACTTCATTGTATGCACTTATGCATGCAAAGAAGGACTCGGTGGAGTCCTTAGTCAAAATGGGTATATGGTGTGATTGAATCAAGAAAATTAAAAGAGCATGAGAGGTACTATGATAATTATGACTTAGAATTTTCTTCCATAGTGAATTCCTTGAATATGTGACGGCACTACCTCCTGGGAAACAAATTTGAATTGAGGACAGACCATAGTGGTCTGAAATATTTATTTGGAAAACCAACTCTAAATTCCAGGAAAAGAAGGTGGTTATGATTCCTCAATGAATATGACTTTGATATAAATAATATCAAAGGGAAAGAGAAAAAGGTGGTTGATGCACTCAACAAAAGGGTGCATTGGATGCATGCTACAACCATTAGCATGTACTAATCAGATTTGAAAGATAGAATTTTAGAGGCTACAAAAACAGATTTACATTACATGGAAATAAGGACATAATTACAGCAAGGTATTTTGCAGCAAAAAGGTGAAGAATATAAGTTGGAAAAGGATGAAATTATCATATACAGGGGCATAATTCATGTGCCAAATTCTCAGGAATTGAAAAATATTATTTTTAAAAAAATGCATAATGTGCCTTATGTTGGGCACCCAGGTTACGGGAAAACTATTGCAGTTGTCAAGAGACAATATTATTGGATAGGAATGAAGAAATAAGTTTTTGATTTTATTTCCAGGTGTTTGGAATGTCTAAAGGTCAAGGTTGAGCATAAACACCGAGCTGGTTTTCTACAGCCATTTCCCATTCTTGAGTGGAAAAGAGAAGTTGTAACAATGGATTTTATCACTAAACTACCTAGAACTAGTAAGCAACATGATTCTATCATGGTGGTGATGGATAAGCTTATCAAAGATGCCCATTTTATTCCAGTAAAACTCACTCACAAGGTAGCTAACATAGTTGATATTTATATGAGAGAAATAACTCGATTACATGGAATACGCAAGAAAATTGTGTCTGACAAAGATACACAACTTACATCAAATTTTTGGAAAGGATTATTTAAGGGATTTGGAACAAATCTGTATTTTAGCATAGCTTATCATCCAGATTTAGATGGGAAAACAGAAAGGGTGAATCGGGTGATAGAAGACATGCTAAGAATGTATGTGATGGATAAACCACCAAAATGGGAGAATTATTTGCATTTGGTGGATTTTTCATATAACAATGGGTACCAAGCATCTTTAAAGATGATCCCATTTGAGGCACTTTATGGAAGGAAGTGCAACACACCGGTAAGTTGAGACAAACCAGCAGATAGAGCAGTAGTTGGGCCAGAATTACTCTAGGAAATGGAAGAGAAAATGATGAAATTAAACATGATTTGAAGGTTACCCAAGACAGACAAAAACATTATGTTGATAAAGGAAGAACTCATAGAGAATTTAAAGTGGGTGACCATGTGTTCTTAAAAGTAAACACCAAGAGAAGTTCCCTGAAGTTGGGAAATTGTTCCAAGTTGGCAGCTCATTATTGTGGATCGTTTGAAATCCTAGAAAGGATTGAACTTGTAGCATACATGTTTGTCTTACCTGCATCAATGTGTATTCATAATGTATTCCATGTACCATTGCTTAAAAAGTATGTACCTGATGCTAATCATGTCATTGATTGGAATGTAATTCAGGTGGAGCAAGAAGGAGACTTTCAAGTGCATCCAGTGTTCATATTGGACCGGAAGATCAAGCAGCTACATAATCGAACCATAGGGATAGTAAAGGTCCAATGGACCTGGTACGGTTCTGAGGATGCAACTTGGGAGCATGAGGATGCTATACGGGCAAAGTGCCCACATCTTTTTGAATACTTTTGACATTTTGATTGTATATATGTATATACTGCACTGAGCACAATGCATAAGTAAGGGGGAGGGGAATGTAACACTCCTAGGCCGAACCCCAACTGTAAATGTAAATACAAATGTACACATGTATATAAGTTGGTGACTTGTTTGTATCAATTCTTGGACTTAGTTTTGTGTGCACATTCCATAGTATAGCGCACACCTGTGTAAGTGTGCAAGGATGGTGCACTAAAAGAAGAGTGCGTACATCGGCTTAAGTGCATGATCTTGAGGCTAGAGAGCCTTTGTATATATGTTTGTATTTTTTAGGCTGGTGAGCATGGATGCAAAAAGGCCAGTACACATGTATTGTAAAAGTAAATGTAAGAACACACAAATATTAATGAAAAAACATCATTGTGGCAGACCAACCATGTAAAAGTGTATGGGGGGATAAACTCCACTAGTTAAGGAAAGGGGGAATAAAAAAGTTGAGGATAAGGGGCTAAGTTAAGGGGGCTTAAACCCAAAGGAATATTATGTTAATATTTCTTAAAGTATAAAGTATGGATATTTATTTGAGCCTAAGTTCTAAGGATAGGGACAAGTGCGCCCACAATAGTTCTCAACAAGACAAGTGTCAAGTTGGGAACATGCATACATATAGTTTGGACTTAGTTCATTTTCCTATCATTTTATCATCAGTCACTCACTCACTCACTCATTTGTCACCCATACCGTGTTGTGAATATACATGTACCTTGGTTAGCCTGGGAGATAGATTGAAGAAGCAGGTTGTCGAGACCATAGGATATTGAAGAGGAAGATTGTCAGGCCTATGAGCATTCGCTTCAGGTGAGAGAATTGTTGGGAATTGATTCCCAAAGGTTCCAAACTACAGTTATAAGGCTTTGATACTTCCTTTATGGCTTGTTATTGAAGCTCCAAAGAGGAAGTGGAGCAGCCGAGGGATTGTTGAGCAGAGAAGGGGCACACTTTCTGGGGTGGGACAAGCATGTGGGGAATGAGGGACTGTAGGCTATTAGTTTGAGTTGGTACCTGTGACTGATTTTTCTGATGTATGAGATACCTTATCCTGGTTAGGAATCCTTTACCCAGGTGGAGTTTATCCCCAACTTGGGGGTGACCCACTGTTGAGAGTGATGAGTAGTGTGATTTAAGGCTGAGAAGAACTTCGAAGGTATGCACACAATTAGAGTTCATTTAAATCAAATATAAGTGTCAATTGTGTGATAATTTATATGTTTCGTTAATATTTATGCATTTTTTTATCGGTTTTTTCCCGTGTGTGTTGCATGTGTATTTCTATTATTATTCTGTATGAATGTGTGCATTTGTAGAGTATTTTTTTATGATTTAAACTAGTATCAGAGTTCAAAATTTTAAGTGGAATAGCCCAGTTGGTGGTTGGGGATGCTACATTCTATGAGCTTCAAACTAGTAGTCCTTAGGTTCAATATGTCTCCAATGGGTTTTGAACCTTTTCCATCTTGGTGAAAGTCGGTGTAAGCAGTGACTTTTTATTTTCTAAATTTGTAGAACCATGATTAGCGAACTCTATTGAAGAAAGAAGATATGAAAATATGTGATAATCCTAGTGTATTATGGCTATAACTATTTTTATGTTGGGAGGAAGAGGGGCATTTTGCATACCCTACGTCTTGGAGAGTTGAACTTGAGTCTGGTTTCCCAAAACAAAACAACATCTAAATCATGTCTTGTAAAAGTAGTTGTTGTTAATGTCTACCGTAAAAGTAGATGTTGTTAATTTCTACCATATAAAGACCAAAACTTTGGCTTTACTACAGTTGTCGCATATAGGAAACCACCAATGTAACATATCCAACCCCTAGCTAGGTGACGCCACTACTAAAAAGAATCACTAATTCTTTTTTATACTAAATATACATGCAGAAATAACCAACAACATGACATTCATACACTTGAAATTGTCTATTCTACTCAAATATGTAAATATAATTGCTCAATTGTGCATAACAACAACTAAATAACATATAGTAGCATTCAACCATATAAAGAAGGATTTAAATGCATCATCTTGTTCACATCAAGTAACATTTAACTAAGGTAATTAGAGTAATTTTCACAACAAATATATCAACAGTTAACATGGATAAAATCAGCACATAAGAACACTTATCTTAATGAAATGTGCAACCCGTTGCAGAGGACCGAAGTTCCTCCCAATCATAGCCTTATTCTTCCAGTTCTCAACAACAATACACCCCTGAGCTAGGGATATGAATCCATAAGAGACGAAGGCCCCTAAGGATGGATAATGTCCCCCTTTTAGTAGTTAAACTCTCAACTAATTCCAATCCACAAGCACACTTCCCCTCAGCCTACACAACCCAAGGGATGGAATCCCCCTTCACTGCTCACAGTCCCTCAAGCCTTTCCACTCCTCTCCAGGGCTTCCAACATAGGTTGGACAAGAATTATACAGCTATACAAATATAAATTCTCCAAGTAGCCTCTTTTGCCACGAAATTACAGCTCCAATCAACATCCAAACAAGTCCATAACAACTGCCTTCAAGCTCCCCCACTTAGAACTCCATTGTTGGCCAGAAAACTCCATGTAAAAACAAAACTCTATGCAAAAACATGAAGGTACAAATATGGTCTCCTACCCATACAAATTTCCTCTCTTTCTCTTCATTGATTGACTCGCACTCTTCCCCAAATTGATTGTACTTAGCTCCCATGATTTTAATAAATATGGAAAGTGACTCTCATACCAAACCTCTTACATGAATTCAATGATTGGGCTCTAGAACACTCAACAACTAATGAAAGGTTCATGGCAAGGATAATTTAGAGAAAAATAGGAAATGGGTTTTGGTTCAATAGATAGGGATAACTCCCCCCCTTGGACCCCTACCCTCTCTTGTGGATACTTAGCCCCCAAATCTTCAACTATGTCCATGTGCAACTAGTGATACATTTTATTCATTATATTCAATTTACATCATTTACATATTACATCACTTTGGCTTTCGGCCATATGCTATATTTACAATAAACATCACTTGGTTCTCGGCCACACACACACACATATATTTAAGGATTTGAAAACATAGATGTTACAACCACCTACTTTACTTTTCATTGAATTGAAATCTCTGCAAAGCTATTGAGAAATTGCAAAAAATATTTGAACATACTCTTATATTTTGAAAAAATAGCTTAGTGCTCATTAAAACTTGCCCCAAAAGGCTCAACAACAAGTTGTTTTCAATGATTTACACTACACATGAATTTACTATGTTCTTTCTTTATAATAAGATTAATATTTTAGGTCATAATGTCATTTCTTTCTTACCTATAACATATGTTGTAGTGGTAAAGCTTCTTGTTAAAGCTAAATTTTAACCCTCTTGGAATAAGCATGAAAAGAACATTCTTTCAAAAAGATTCGTAGGAACAAAAAGGAAATCATTATCTCTATGCAAAAGAGGTTCATCTCAAAAGGTATACAAGCTTTGCCATGATAAAATTTCATGTTATGGATTTCGTACGCATTATTTAAAACCCTCGGTGAAGAAAAAACTAATTGAATTCTAACCCCTTCTACCGTTCTCAAATATTCATTTTCTTTCTAATTCCTTACGAAGAGGTTAGAAAATTTAGTTTTTTATCCCCTTATGATTATAAATGTTTGAACTAGTTTTTGAGCAATGAATATGGTAAGGTGCTTCAATGGGATAAATTTAGATTATGTGAAAATATAACTTTTGGACATTTGCATATTTTGTTGTTTGAATTGTTGTAAGTTCAAACATAGGGGGAGGCATTCTCTTAATTGAGTTTGAGATGACATAATTGAATTATCATTAAATAATATTGAGATGTCACAACATAAGCAACGATTAATTTACTTTTTCCATTAGCAAATGCAGTTATTTAATACCTAACTATATTACCAAATCAATGAATTTTACATATTTTTTAAAGCAAAATTACCATGTATCAATAGATTTTTAAAGAATTCATCTATGTAGAACCTTTTTATCTTGTCCATACTTCATATTTATTATAGAAACCTGGTTTGAGCAACCTAGTTTAAGGTACACATATAATATGTCTACTTTCTTAGAGACATGAATAGCTAAATTTGTAATATAATGTGAATATGACCTCGAGATAAAGGAACATTAGCATCTAATTTGATCATTGTAGAGTAGTGAAGCATTCCCAATAGGTTATAGGGGATGTATCTTTAAAGGATTTGTATTTGGACTCCATGTTGAAGGTACTTAAGTAGCCTCCTTTATCTTATGCTTTTACATAACTTGCATCTCAGGAAAAATATTGTTCTACTCACCCTAAGATGAATTTTGTGATGACCACTGTTGAATTTTCTGATTTTAAGATCTAATAATTATTGCCTTATGATTTAAATACTACTGTTATCATAGAATAATTACACACTGATAATCTCAACAAGACTTAGCGAACTTGATGAGAGGTTATTGTAAGTAAATATTATATATGAGATTATTTTCACATTTGAGGCCCCCTATATATACTTCGACTAAGTGCCCTTTCATTTGGGGACTTGTCTTTTCCATTATTGTCTTTTAATTAATGAATTAATTACTAATTACTAATTAATAAATTAATTACTAATTACTAATTAATATAGGGCTCTAATGTTGAGTAGATTCACCAATAAGTCCCTCATCACAAGAGGTCTCTTGAACCTACATCTTCAACGTTAGACTAGACTTGTAAAAAAGCCAAACCTACCCTATAAAAAATAGATCACTCCATCCTGGAGCAGGAAATGTGAGAGCATCTCGAGTGTTTTTCACTCCTCATCAAATCAGCATGACTAATAGGATAAAGGGCCATTCACCACTAGCCAAATCAACATGGCCCCGTGAGTGAATGTATCATTCTCCCTCGGTCAAATCAACATGACCAATCTGGAAGAATATCTACCAGATGTTGCTAACTAGAGAAACATTAGGAAGAGATCGTAAACAAGGACAAGAATCTAATAGAAGGTGGTTATCCTGGTAGGAAAATGGATGTGTGGTGGAATAAATTGAAGAGAATAATGAAAATAAATTTATTGTGCATAACACAACTTAAGTTGTAAATAAAATCTATAGTCACTATTATTCCTATGTTAAACATTAAGAATCATAAAACTTTTCAAGTCACTTGGAAGTCGAGATGAGATATTGATGGAAATGGTGAGCTCACTAGCCATTGCAAGCTGTAATCTTTTAATTTGTTTAAGATTTGTCAGAGTAACCATTGCAACCTTCTGTAATCTTTTAATTTGTTTAAGATTTGTCAGAGTAACCATTGCAACCTTTAACTTGGGCATGGGAACAAAGAGATAATTTGATTCTTGTTGAAGAAATCAAAACAAGAGATGCCACTTATGAAGAAATAATTGTAGAAGATGCCAATTGTATAAACAAACAAATGATATCCCATCTATATAGTAACGATATTTGGAGAGAGGTGTTTGCATGATTATTATAAGCCATATCAAGGTTAAGGTTAGTACAAGTTTGGAAGAAGCTAAGCCTGCCATAAGACTTTAAACATATTGACTAATAAATTTTCATTTTTTTAAATTATATTAAACATTAAAGATTAAAAATTACACAAAAATGTAAAGTCAAAGTGACAACTACTTTGGGCATGGGAACAAAGAGATGGTGATGAAAATTGGAGAGGTGGTGTTTTTAGGATTATTGTGAGAAATACTTAGGTTAAACTTAATACATGTTTAAAAGAAACTTAGCTTGTAATAACATAATAAGACTTCAACATATTGTCTAATAAAATTTTAAAGAAAATTTTTTTATTTATTAAAAAATACATTTTATTATATTAAATATTAAAAATAAAATTAAAAACTAAATTAATACCAAATTCATGATGATTTGAATAAATAATTCTTAATCTTCAACAAAAATTAATAATAAACTTTGCATTATAATCAACTATACTTGAAATATATGGTAATATGATAAAATAAGAACACAATATCTTACTTAAATTGATATTGATTTACAATATCAATGCAAAAATACAAATACTTTACTTAAAATTTACAATAATAATGTGAATTATTGTATTGTTATTTTATAATGATACTATTTAAAATTGACAATCTTAATAAAAAAAACATAAATATCTTACTTAAAATTTATAATATTAATGTGAATTATTATATTGATATAAAATTTACAATAATAATGTTAATTGTTGTATTGTTATTTTATAATGATACTACTTAAAATTGACAATCTTAATAATAGAAAGAACATAAATATCTTACTTAAAATTTATAATATTTTTTTTTTTTTGTAAGTAAGAGAGGGGAGAATCCTTCTATTCAATCCATGGAAAAGAGTACAAAGTAATACATTGATTTGCGGATGGGAAAAGACCCCCCATAAAGAGAACAGGGGATCATTTGTAACTAGCCTATGCTAAAGTAGATCCAGGTGAAACAATACAATAGAAGGAGAAGGATCGGATCATTGTGTTTGCCAATGAGGATCCTTACTACCTTTTTTTTTGCGAACATCAATCCAACCGGAGGAGCTGGTAGGCTCAGCGGCCTTTACCACCAATGCCAAATGGTCTGAGGAAGTGTCAAAATCTTGAGCTGCTGAATTCCGTGGTGCTTCTTTGTCGCTGTCTGAGTTGTCTGATTCATGAGGTCGCTTCTGGGTCCCTGGGAGCGATGCTGAGA
>JASDQU010423209.1:0-10082 GCA_032191745.1 Picea mariana
AATCAATTCAATCAAATCCAAGTTACACATCAATTTTTAAAACAATAATTATAGTATGTATTTATTAATTTGAGTGTTTACATGTAATTTCATCACACAAAGGTCTAGGTACATGGGGTTGTTGATGTCATAGTCATGTGGGCACATGAGAGGGTTGCAACAATTCTTAGAAATCCTGATGAGGGTCAATTGACGATCTTAAGACCTATCGTGCAGACTTAGATCCTATATACGCAGTTCTCCATCGAATTTTCCAAGGTTACTTGATCTATCTATTTAAAATTTGAAATTATTGTCATCTCATAAATTTTGTACTAAAATTTATCTAAATTGATTTTAAATTTAATGGTAGTACAATGCACTTGATATTGTTTTTATGTATGGATGTTGACACTCCTACATGTGACGAGGAGACTGGTTCAGGCAATGGTGGTGGTGGTGATGTTCATAGGGGTGATGGGGCACCTGGTATGGGGGATGGTGGTGGTGGTAGTGTGATGGGGGATGGTGGTGGTGGTAGTGTGATCCAGATTATTTTTGACACGAAATGAGAGCGGAGATATAACACATAAATATTCAGATATATTGTAAGAGAGACAATAATATAACAAAGATATATCATAAATATAACAAGAGTAACAAATATATAGTAATACATGATTTCTATTAATGAAATAAATGTATAGAGACTGTAAAAATACAGAGTGAAAGACTCGCTAGAATGGTGGCAGCTTATCTCTGATAAGAGATGTGATGGCTACTTGCATTCGAAAGAAGATAATTACAATGAGGCTCTAAAGGAATTTTTACAATAAACAGGAATACCAAAAACCCTAAACATCCAAAAACCTAACCCTAGGAGATGAAGCGCCAAAATTCATGTGGACCCCGTTTGGGTAAGTTAGTACATCAACTTCTCGAGGTCGTAACTTTTGCATACGATCTTCGTTTTAGGTGCATGATAGCCCGTTCAAAAGGTATCATCGAGGAGATTCATTATGGGAGGGAATATATAAGGGACTTTCATATTGCCCCCCATTTTCCCAAAAACATATTTTAGGACCTCAAAATGGCCCCAGAAGTTAAAAACTTCTAAAAATAGTAAATTACCAAAATTGCTAGAAAATTGTTTTGAGCCAGTTGTAAAAGGTGTGTGGCCACTGATATCCACATGGATAATAGTGATCGCAAGGCTAGTGGTTCTATATGATTTAGATTTTCATTGTTTTCTTATATCCCAATGATGACGTCATTTGTTTTTTTTAGCTCGATGCTTTGATTTGTAGTAGATCTAATTGTTATATATGTGAAATTAGTTTTTATAATATCTATGGATTTTATAATTATTTTTTGTACTTTATGATGAGTATTGATATATTTTGTGTCTATTGACGAGTATTGATGGATGCTAATGTATTGATGGGTGTTGACTTTATGATGAGTATTAATGAGCTTGATGCATTTTATTGCTATCTCCTTCATAGTGGTGTTTTTTCTGTTTTATTTGTGTAACTGGTGGTTTACAACATTTTCTTATCCAATTTATTTATGTATATGTTTATTGATGTATTTTACTACCAACTCCTTAAAATAGTGTTTTTTGTGTATTGTGATTGTTTGTAGATTTTTTGAAGAATTTTCTTATGGGTTTTCATTATTAAAGTATAAAATGGCATTTCAATTTCATTTAAGCAATATCTTCACCATATTTGAAGTGGCATTTTTTCATGCATCAAAATTGAAAAAATAAAAAATTTAAACCAAGCATCGCATAATAAGTATGTAACCTTGAAAAAAAAATTGGTTGAATAAAAAATTAATGAAGTAATAAAATGTTAATAAAAAATATTAAAAATTTCTATTGTATAGTGAGATGAATTTCATTGGGGTTACCATCTCAATGGTTTTGTAAATCACAGGACTAATTGGTTAACCAAATCAAGTTTATGTAGCGCTATATGTGCACTTCTAAATAAAGGTAAGGGTGCAACTTTATGTTTCTCCACAAACATTTTCTATGGATGGCAAGGTCTTAAAAACTTATGACCATCAATAAATAATCTCCATTGTAAATAGTGCTAAAATTTCTTACTACATTGATCTCAATGAAAAATGTATGAAAAAGTTTTTATGATGTTATATTATAAGGCTCACTTATGTAATAATGTCAAGTTGTTAGGAATTAAGTTATTACTGGATGATTGTTGAGATAATAACTCAAACACCTCCTCTCGAATAAGAAGTAGTTATATATTATAACCATTTGCAATATCTATAAAAGAGACATATGTTATTGTAATGATGAAACAAAGCTAATATTGAATTCCTCTCACTCATTCTTCATCGTTTATCATTTGTGTGTCATAGTCTATATTTCTTATATGGTATCAGAGTAATACATGGATAACCCAAGAAGATCTGAATATATACCTCATGAAATATAGATAATTGAGAAGTCATTACAATAGTGGGCCACATGTAAACTATAGTGGAAAAGAAGAGTCTTGGATTGAGTGGATAAATAAAATAATAACAAATCTTCTCAGTAGAATAAGTCCAACTAGTATGGAATTAGTTGAAGGAGGAATTCAGCCTTGGAATTAGTGGCAACCACAAATCCATTTCAACATAATCCTTATTGGCATTGACATCCATCTACAACATTTTCTTCGGAATTAGTAAGAATACCTGCACTAGTATCATAAACATTAGAATTAGCCATTAAATCAACATTTTTCTAGCCTCAAGATCGAGATTTTCCACACACACACACACACTTTTAAGTTTTCAACATTAGGAATTGCCTTTGGAGAGGTTACAAATTCATACTTAGCATGTTGGGTCCCTATGTCAAATCGATGTTCCCACTTATCCATAGCTAATTGGGGGAGAAATTAATCAATGATATAGCTACCACATTCCTGGATCTAGATGAATCCAATTTGATCTAATCATCCAATAACCCATTATCTAGTCTTATCCCACTTGTTTTTTCAACCAAAATTTAATTCAAGTTGGTTGTGTGAAAAATCAATGGATCATGTGATCTACCTATTTCAAATGGTTCACTTTTACCATCATTCCATTCTTACTTCAAGATCCTCCTCAAGTCAATGAGCGGTCTTCCTCCAAGTCCATGAGATGCGATTTGTGCAAAGAGACCAAATGTACCATATCTCAACATATCTAACACGAATTCAAGCCATGTGCAAGATAACGAAGGAGCCACTAGGTTTCTAAAATTGATCACTGGAATGTAGATCTAGTTATTTGAGTTACCTTGCCTCCATATTATTATTTTTTTCAAACAAATCAAACAGAAGGAATCATATTTCTTGTTTAAGGAGTAGAGATTTGGGTTTACAATTGTTCATTTCTTTTCAATGTTTACATTTTCACAAGTTGTTTTTGGATGTTAATCATGGAAGTTCCATTAGATAAATACTCTTGTTTCAATTTCCACACCTAGAAAGTAAAAATCCAAATGCAGCTAATGAACAAATCCTTGTAGGGAATAGTAAAAGGGACATATAAAAAACCAAGAGATCTAATTATATTACTAGAATGGAAAAACAAAATGATAAATCCAAATCCATCAATGGCCTTTCTCTGATAGATTTAGAGTTACATCTTGTAGATATGGAAAAATCATCCAAGGAAATATGGGATATGTTGAATGCAATGTTTGGAGCACAAGCAACAAATGCAAAGTTATCTCTGAAGTTACAGTTGGTTAGTTTTAATATGTCAACTAAAATCATTATGTCTATTTACATAAACAATCTAAGATCTATTCTTAGACAACTAGCAGAGGTCAAGAATGGGGTAGATGAAGAGGATGACAAAGATATTTTGTTAAATAGGCTACCATCTACAATTCTATTTTTACTCTAATCCAATTAAATTCTTAAAGTCTAGAATATATGATTGATGCACCCTTATCTAAAGAAAATAGAGACATTGCAAGAGATATAGAAGGTGATACTCAATCTGAGATGACATTCTACTTAAGAAACAATTGTAACACACAAATTGAAGACAAGAGGGAGATATAATGTTACTACTATAGAAAAATGGGTCATATAGAAATTAATAGTAAAATCTGTGCCAACGATATTTTCAAAGGAAAGACTAAAGAATTGGAAAATATATCTCTTACTGAAGATCCATTGGATACAAATAATGAAGAAGAAATTGATGAAGAATTCACATTTTAAGAAGGTTGTTGGATCCTCAGTTTTGAAAGTTCCAGTTTTGCAACAGTTAGAGTGTGTTGTGGAACAACATAATGCACCAGCTGAGGATCTGAGTGACAGAAAGCAATAGATCAGAGAACCAACAAGGAATTAAGTTGTTTGCCAAATGGAAGGAACAACAAAAAGCGTCATAACCTTCCAGAAGAAACGATTAGAAGATGCAGAAACAAGAATGTGTAATGGACGAATCAATAACACAAGGACTTATGAAACATGACAAGGTTGTTGCGGATGTTAATGTTGACAGTGCTTTTGATTGTATGATTATTGATATTGATGCAGAAGTTGTTGTTGTTAATGATGTGGTTGATGTTCAATTGTAGAACCTTGAGCTATCTCGACCATGATTTTATGTACAGAGAGTTGTATCTATAATGTATCTAGACTTATCACTGTTTCCAAGGCTATGATCAAACCGGTCGTGAAATTTAATTACAAAGCTTCTTCTCATCTGAGATTTTACTATTGTATACTCACCTTTGATATCTGGGTAATAAAAATATGAGAAATGTTATTTGGGCCTAAACATTTGTTTAATTGTGTGTGAATACTAATATCTTCATCTGCGCAAGTGTTATCTCTATTTATTTTACTTGTTCAATTAATTCTTGGGAATGCTCTCACTAGAGGAATTAATCCACGGTTTATGCATTTGAATCTTCTATTCTTGTTATGTTGTATATGTATAATATCTTATACTCATGTGATTATATTTGTTTGGGTTGCGATACTCCTACCTAGGTGTTCTATTTGACTCCCTTCACTCCCACACTAGTCTCAACTGCGCTTCAGGTGAGACCTCCTTCCCTTGTGGAAGGTTGAAAGTGATAGCGTTGCTAGACTATAATGGTACCTTTGTTGGTAAATTCAGAGAATCCAAGTCTCCAATATCGTGCCAACAAATGGTTCTGTTATCAGGATGTTTTCTTTAAAGGGGAAGTCTCTGTGGAATGACTTACTGGATATCAAAATTAGTTATTGAAAACTAGTGGGAAAAATGGTCTGAGGAATTCATACAACAAGAGGTCGTGATGAGGAACAAAAGGTTCAAATCCGTGAAGAGTTATGTCTTCTATTCGGATTCTAAAAGTAATCAATACGAATTTTTTTAGGTCCAATTCCCAAAAGAAGTGTTCCATTGGCTCTTCCATCTCCAAGAAGCTCCTGAACACAAACATAGGATCAAGAAGTGATACTTTTGGACCGCAAAAATCTCAGCGAGTCTTCACTGGTGGGATAATCTGATATGTCAGGCAGTAGAATTTTGGGTAAAGACCACCTTGGACAAGTATATTATTGAATTTGCTACAAAAAACCACCAGTATTTCTTGAAAGTAGAGGCTATATTTGAAGAACGTTCCCGAGGAAGATTGTTGTGGGAGGTTTCCTTGTGGATTAAGATTTTGCTGGTGTAAGAAGGGATGATGTCTAATTTTCTTGGAATGGCTAAGTAAATCCCATGCACACGACATGTGGGTGATTCGGGAAAAGGGTTCATGACTTAGGATAAGAGAGGTTTCTTGAAGCATGGGGGGTCGTTGTGAGAAGAGTGTTAGAGAGGAACAAGATCAAAAGAGGGTTGTAATGATTAAACGAAAGTGGTGGAAACAAATGAAGAAGGTGATAAAGAGACCATATCCATTGTGGAAAGATATCGGCCTCGAGAGTAGTCATAGGAGAGAACTTGAGAAGTTGCGAGAGTTGCAGACAAGTGGAAAGTTGGCTGACCATTGGTTGACAGAGAGATTGGAAGAGATGAGTGAAAGTTTGAGAGGGTAATCAAGAAAGCATGCTCATTATGAGGAAAAGGAATCAGTATAACTATGGAGGAATTTGTGGGATTGGATCTTGTAACACCATAAGACATTGAATCTCTGTAATAAAAGATGATACTTCATTTTAAGGAGACCACCCCTAGTGAATAATCCTGCGACAGTGTTGAAGGAACCAACCATGAATCATCCTATCCCTCAACGCCTCCCATGAATGTAGTAAATTCCACACCAAATCTTGAAATAGTTCATGGTATTCATAATCTTTATAATCCTGTAAGTTCTAGTAGAAGTGTTAGTGAAAATATAGTGAATCATTATGTCCTATCGCAACTAGGTCCTTTAGGGTTTATTTTAATTGGTTTATCAAGTTCTTAAATTGTGGGTCAACATGCTATATCCCTCACCCAATACCCATAATTCTTGGGTAAAGGGGACGAGGATGTTGAACAACACTAGTTCCTATGTGAACCCATATGGAGATCACGCAAAACCTTAGATGCAAGTAAGTTAGTCGAGTTCCACACCACCTTGAGAGGTTGGGCATTGAAATGGTATATGAAGTCCATTGAGCCTAGGAATTATCAAGGAAAGGCATTTACCCTCCCTTAGGTCAGCTAAAGACTCATAGCAGAATCTCATTTATCGAAGTCAGAGCAACAGGCTCTCATTGAGTTGCGGGAGATTAAACAAAGAGATGGGGAATCTACTTGGGAGTACAATCAGAGGTTCAACGATGAAATTGGGAAGCTGTAAAATACCATTCATGAATATCATTAGTGGGATTAGTTCATTCAATGACTATTACTGCTGAAAATGATCCCCTTAACACAACAAAGAATTTCCACCTTGGGCAAGGCCCTAGAGCAGGCGACAAATATTGAAGCAATGGAAGGTTACCTTGGGATACTACACATGATGAGACCTACAAAGGATAATAACATTGCACAAATTTAGGGCCAACTTTTAGCACTCACAGATAAAATTCAAGAGTTATCTCTACTGAAATTAAATTGACCACAACGATGGTACATGATTTGATATACTGAAGGCCACACTATGAGAGAGTGCCCAAGTTTGCAGGGTGGTGGACCAGTGAACCATCCCATGCAACCCCCACTAGTGGGACCAATAGGGGATGTTTTAGAAATTGCAACGACGACTCCTTTTCATCCACCTGTTTAGTACCACATTTTTCCGAATCAACAAGGGAGATAAAGAAATGAATATTGTGATATCTATAGAAAACATGGGAATCCTCTGAGGCATTGACGAATCCTACATAAATACTCTCTTATCCCTAATATTGTACACTATGAATTTTGTGGGTCAACAACCCATACTGTGAAGAAATTCCAAGCTTTGGATGCTCTAGCAGATAGATTGGACCATTCTGCATTTCGGGTTGATGAGGCTCCTCAAGGGTTTGGAGGAGGTCATCGAGGTGGTGGAGGGTTTAGAGGAGCTCAGACTGGGGGAAGGGGACATGTTCGTTGTTGTAACTATGAGGAGCATGGGTGTCTAGAAAGATACTATACACTTATGAGGAGACCCTAGAGAAAACACTATAGAAATAATGCCCATGCCACCTATGAATTTCCTGATTTGATTACAAAATGGGAAGATAATGCAAGGAAAAGAGGTGTCAATCTGATAAAATCAGAACTGAGATTGGTTGCGGGAGGGAAAGAGTCTAATATTAAGGTTATTACAATGGGAGACATAAATACTAGTGTCAATGTTGCTATCCCTCAACATCACCAGATTCAGAAAACTATACATATTCCTTTGTACGATCTATTAACACACAATATTGTATTATGTTTTGAGATAATTTCCCAAAATAAATTGTTGTAAGAGGGTTCATGTACTTTTGGACAACATGACTTGAAGTTAGTTTTTCAGGGGTTTTGAGAAGGTGTTTGTAGTTCTTGATGATTCCATTGTGTAGAAGATTGCCATCCATATCTATTGCAGCCCAAAACTCTCATGGGAAGGCTTCCAAAAACCCTCTCAAAGACAACGTTGTGTTTTTGTTGATAGCACGTTGTGCTTCTATAATTTTTGAGTGACTACCTTAAAACTTGTATTATTAACAAATGGAAAGGTATTTTTGAAAACTGGAGGAGATTTATGTTCATCACATACCAAGTAAAAAAAACCTCTCTCAGTTTTTCAAAAACAATTATGGTTAGAGAAATATTAGACATAGAAAAATCACTACGAAATGTGCATAATTGTTTCACAAGTGGCGCTACGAAATGTGCAGAATTGTAGTGGCTACGAAATATGGAAGTGTGCTATGAAATCTTTGGGTGCTATGAAAAAGCAGTCAAAGGACATGTGGAAATCATTCAATAGAACATAGATAGCATTCAAACTCATTTTCAACATTTCAAGGAAGGAAATTATAGGTGGAAGAGTATTCTCAATGCACTAATTCGACAACCAAACAATATTCAAATCACTTCCAGATTTCAAGTCGACGGTTGTATTTTTTCCATCTTTCCAAGAAAAAGATCACAATGAGCTCTAGATTTCTTGCAACTTAACCAAACAAAATTGTATTTTTAGATATTATTTCTTGAGTGGTAGAGGGAGTTTGATGGATTTTGTTGATATATAAACATTTTTGTTATTAGAAAGAGAGGGGGAAGTCTCTAGAGACCGGGGGTTTTTCACTTAAGAGACCTGATAGGTCTTGGAAAGTTGAAGGAGGCTTATGAGAGAGTTGTAGGAAGCACTTTGCCTATGATCATTGTAACCCTGAGGGGCATCTGCTTTTGTAAACATTTCTGTTATTGAAAGTTCATGATATATGTGTTATCATATTGTATTCCCGGTGTTCTTTTCCAATTTGTTTTCATACTTGAATGAATTGTACACCTTGAGGATCATGGTTGCCTTTGATTAATGGATTTTTGAGCATCCTAGGATCTGATGTATCTTTCCTATTAGTCACTGTTTACATTCAATTACCTTGAATTCATTTATGCAGAGAGAATATATGCCTTATCGATGTTCTTCTTTGTGTTATCTTTTATTCCTCTATTTAATAAACCTTTGATCTGATATGTAGATTGATTGCATTTAATGAGTAGGGTGTTTTCTTGACTCCATATCCCAACGGTCCATCATTGATTTACAGTAGCTATTGTCTTTTCCTATCCTTTTTTTCTTCTTCTTTCTCTAGTATAAACCCAATCAAGTATTTTTATTTCTATGTTACCAAGCTTACTCTCATTTGCAGTCTGGGAGTGACTCTTGGAGTGATAACATTGTTGGCTTCATTTACGGGGATGGAAGTGAAGATATCTTCCCTAGGAGAATGACAACGAAGAGATATAGATTTGGATGGTGAATTGAAGCTGGACACTTTAGACTGCTTATCCTTCACCATGGTGACTCCATAGTTCATAATTTTGTAGGTGACTCCACTGGTTGAATATCCAGAATGGCATCAGATGATCAGATGGAAGCCATTGTGGATGCAAAGTTTGTTCCTTTCAAGTTTGTTGATATTCCTAGTTTCCCTAATACTGTTCCTACTATAGATGTGTGGGGAGATGACCTTCTATGGTTCAGAGAGAAGGATGGAGACAATCTTGCACATCATGTAATCAAATTTCATCAATACATGGACCAACTAAGTATACATCATGAATAAATATTGATGAAAATGTTCATGTATTCATTGGAAGGATATACAAGGAAATGGTATAAAACACTCCCTGCTTCTAGTATTTCCTCTTTGAAGGACTTTCATGATGTTTTTTATTCTCATTGCAAGATAATTTATCCAGTTGAAAGAATTTTTGAGAATTGTTGTGAGGGGTATGCATCATATATTTGGGATTCAACAAGTGATTCCTCTAGTTGTTGGACACACCTACCACACTTAGAGGGGGGGTGAATGAGTGTGGAGCTCTTTTTCCCAAAACTTCCCTCTTGCACAAAAACTCATCAATTAATATTCAACATTTATTCATTACCTATTGATGTCATTTATAACCAGTTATATGTGAGCACATGTCATCAAGATATATCATAAATA
>JASDQU010423210.1:0-10082 GCA_032191745.1 Picea mariana
GTAAGGTGAAGAATATATCATAGTGCATTTAAAACTCAATCCACATCATTGAACACATGGAAAATAACCATGCCATAATTTATTTACCAAAATTGATTGAGTATATACAAGGGGTCAAAATTGAGTATTACACATTCATCCAATGTCTAATCTGAATAAGATCAAGTTTTTTTAAACATCAAAGCTAAATATGGATTATAGATATTTGGAAATACTTTTGTAAAAGTATTCAAATCTTTAAGGATTTTATCTAGTTTCTATAATGTTTTGGCCAATTTTTAATAAAATAATTTATCCTATAGAAATCGGTTTGAAAAAAATGGAAATTGGTGAACCTTTTTTGGAAAAGAAAAATCATCCAATAAATTTTTCCTTGTTCTCTACATTGATCACTAAATACAGTCTAATATAAGGAGGTAGGTTTAATTTAAAAGATTAATCATTGACTTTCTCATTGAATCGTCTCAAAATATTCATATTTCAAGGTTTTCAACTTCTTAGTTTCCCCTTGTAGGCATTCTTTGTTGAGATAAAGCCACACTTTATCCCCAACATAGAATTTGTGATTTGTCCTATGATGGTCATGTCCAATCTTATAATTTTGTTGAATCTTCCTCAATTTTCTCCTGCACTTCCAAATGAACCATCCTAATCTTATCTATGCACATGTGTACATTCCTTGCCTCACCTTTCATTTCATGTATATCTTCCTTCTACCATCCATAATCAACATGGGAAGGTCAAAGGGAGTTTTTTGGTGGAGGAATTAATTTCCCTATTGTAAGAGTGATAAATATAAACTGCTTGTTCATCCCATCTCTTTGGGTTCTTTCTCTTATATCCTCTCAATAATTAGACCAATGTTGTATTCAAAACTTCATATTTCCCATGGATGAGAGGATGAAAATAAGTACAACACTTGAACTTTCTATCCATCATTTCCGACAATGTTGTCAAAAACTTTCCTCTACGTTTTTGCTCAGAAATTATTGAATTTGACAAAGGAAAATGTACCAATACATTGGCAAAGAACAACTTGACTACTTCATGCCTTATAATGGTCCTGTTACAAGGAATAAGCTTGCATATATTGTTAAAACCTTTCCACTACCATAAACAAAATGTCATAGCCTTTTCTAAACATTCACAAACCTCCAATAAAATCCATAAGATATTGTACCATGGTACTTGTATGCTAGTAATGTCGTGTATATCCCAAGTTTCCTATTATTTGGCTTACTAGTGTAACAAAGTCACAATCTCTGATAAACTTGGAAATTTTTTCTTGTATCTTAGGCTAGTAAACATACCTTTGTAGATTTATAAAAATCCTCTCAACACAAAAGTATCCAACAATTTGAGAAGCATGAGCTTCTCTCATCCATTGAATTCTCTTTCTTTATGGCATGACCAACTTGTAGAGTATCCCATCATGAAGATGATATCTGTTTCCTTTTGGATCAAAAACTATTTTCTCCTATAGTTATTGAATCCATCCCAAAAATCAACATTCTCCCTATAATATTCACTTATCAATTCATATGTGAATGGATCGTGGTGCATAATACGTTCCACATTTGCAATATTTTGGATGGGTGTCCATTTCAAAGTTTCATGCACCATGGTTTCCTCTTGAGGTCTTCGAGTTCAACCTTAAGGACATTATGATTTTTTTCACACCATGTATGGCACTGGGGGTCTTTAGCATGGTTTAGAAATGAACATAAGGGGATTATTCCCTATTTAAATATTCTCAAGATCAAGCTTCCTAAAGGAGCCATTGAAGAACCACCTTAGAACTTTATGGAGGATCTTTGGCCTCCAACTGAGAATATGGGTTCCATTAATCTATTTTACATAGTAAGAATGGTTCTTGAGGTCTATGCCATGGCCGAGGGAGGAAAAATAGGGCCTTAGGACCTAGATGAAGCTTTGTGGATCCAAAGGCTATGGACAAGCCTCGAACCACCACATGATCCTCTCTAAGAGATATTAGGCCTTACAGTGTGAATCACGATATCGACATCATCTAGAAACCAAGAAACCTTCAGTGTTGATAGGCATGGGGTGAAAAGAGGAGGAACCTTTGTATATACTTTTATAGATGATATGGTAGCGAGGGTATCTTATATGCTATCATGGGAATTGGGTAAAGGGTTAAGAATGGAATGAATTTTTTATCACAATAACATGTGCATGCTATAGGAATGTTAACAGGTGGTGAAGTTGTCTTTCAAATTCTCTATGGGTCTCTTCCTTTTTCTTTCCCTTATTTCTTTCTACCATTGTTTTCCACTATATGGATTAAACCTTAGACTTTTCCAATTCTATAAAGTTAGCATAAAAGAGTTTTTATGTTAGTGATGTGTTCTTGGATGCTCCCTCTATTGTTGATGTATTTTCTCTCGGGGGTGTTATTTATCTTTGAGGTGATTTCCCATTTAATTTATATAGTTTTTATGGACTAGGGGAGTTCGTAATTTCGTAATTTTTTATTAGACTGGAGAGGGGAGTAATTAATTTTGGACTCCCCTTCTTTTGACTTTTTTTGATCCCGTAGGATCCCCTTCTTCTAGGATGAACATGTTTATCACCTATGATTTTCAAGGAGATGATAGATGGGGTCCTTAATGGTGCCAGAGTGTTAGCCACTTTCTTGTCCTCTTTTTCTACTTTTAGTTTCTTCTTTCCATACTTTCTTGAAGACCTTGGTCTGCTTGTTTTTTTGGGTTTCTCAACTTTTTCTTCTTCTTCTTTATCTTGACCCTGCTAGTTCCTTTCTTCCTGTACCTCCAAAAATGATTTCTTTTCCATATCTAAAAATTCTATCATAGAATTCTATGTTTCATATTCCTTAAGGCATCTGATACTATTAACTTGATGAGTCCACAATGGGCCAAAAACTCATCTTTCCCATTCTTCACCTTGGTACTCATATCCTTCAAGTATTGAAGGAGGAATTAAGGGAGGATGAGGTTATTGGTTTGTTCCTTAGTTGGTGAAGGATCCCAAAATGATAGTCATATACTACACTCATCCTCCCTTCACAAGTGATATACTTGATTATGCGATAGGCCACTTATGGCCAAGGGTGAGGGAGGATTTCTCTTTTTATTCCATTTTTGTCTTCTTGGGGCCTCTCATTTTGTTGGAAGAACATTTTTTTGGCATTTGTGGCCTCTTATATTTCTTCCTTGTCCCAAGGGAGGCACATTGGCCATCTAGATATTATGTTGATGAAGGATTCATTCACTTTGATCTACAAACCTCTTACTATAGTTATATATTCCTGACTAGGAAAATTTTTAGGGGTTAAATTTCTCCTATGGGATCATTTTCCATTCTTTTTCCCAAAAACAGATTCACCAATTTCCATTTTTTCTAAAATGATTCGCCCAAATTCTATAGGATTAAAATATTTTATCTTAAAATATAATTTTTTTATAGAAACTATATAATTTTTTTAGAAATTTTAATATTTTTATAAAACTATCACCAAATATTTTATACTTTTTATATTAAATACTAGTAAGATTTTCTAGGGTTTCTACATTTTAAGATAAATTTCCATCCTTCAAAATATCGTTGTTCTTAACCCTGATTATTTTGGAAGTTGAGTGCAAATTATAATGTTATCTCATCATCAAATCCTCTTAACCTTTCAAAATATCCTAGCCAATTGCTCCTTTGAAAAGTAACAACAATTTTAAGGTTATCATAGATTTTTGAGGGTTCAGTGGGTTCCCTCCTGTTTAACCCTACTCCCATGGATTTCTAAACACATTCACTCAATAATATAGAAAAATAATTATATGCACAAAGACTGATATAGGAGAAGAGACACTCTGCATAATTCTTGAATATTCCTTCCTGTAGAAGGCAAGGCACACAAATGTTTTGGATACTTTGTTCTCTAGGGAAGGTTATGTAAGAAACTCGTTGACTAGAAACAATGGTTCTTCAAATAGCATCAATGGTATATTCAAGAAAACAAGGATTCTTCAAATGGGTTGAGAGAGAATCAGAGAGAGAGAGACATGTTTTCTTTCTAAGTAATTTCTACACGACTATGTAATTCGTCCGTTAACCATGAAATTAACCATGCAAACCTAGCAAGCAATTTGACCATGTGGTGTTTATCGCTAAAATTAAAAATAAATATAGGGTAATTATAAGATAGTAAAAACAACGATATTCATTAGCAATTCTTTGTGAGAAAATGTAACACCCCAGATTTTGAACCCTCATTTTAAATAAAGTATTGTTACAATGTTAAGAGGCCAGAGTGCCCAAACAATTATTAAAAGGCCAGTGTGCCCAAGACATGTAATTTTTTTATCATTATTAATAATAAATACATGACTGGATGCTATATGGACAAGGACTAGAATTATAGAGGGGTATGATTCCACAAGAGAGGGGGCTTGAGGGGCTAAGTGTTTATTCCTATTTTAATTACCCTTTTTGTATAAGGAAGGGGATCGGTTATGTGAGATTCTTGGGAAGGCAAGGAGGTTCTTGATTTCCCCACAAAAATACTTAAACCCATCCCTGGTCTAATTGTGGGGTTGGTCGTTGGTCGGGGGTCGATGGTCGTTGGTCGTTGGTCATGGGACCGATGGCTTTTTCACTAATTTCCTGTACGTTCCTTCATTTCCCTCATGCACTTCCATGCACTCACTTATCCATCCATTGATCCATCCTCACCTGCGTCTTGGCTTGGAAAGGGAAAGGAACTACTGAGAATTAGCCACGGGATAGTTGGCTTTAATGGTCGCTAGTGCAATCCAGCCATGACCTGGGGCTTGCATGTCTGAGATGCATTGGCCTATGGCCTATTTTTCTCACAACTGTGAGTCCTGATATTTCCAACATCGAAATTCTGGACTAGCTGTGCTGGAGTCCCCAAAATAAAAGGAGAGGGACTGCTTGAGAGACTACATGGAAAAGAAGGGTGAAGGTCCATTCTCTTGGGGTGGTACAGGATGGGTACAAGAGAGTTGGGTACTTGGATTGTTGTGGGTGTTGGGAAACTTGTGATATCTTGAGAGATGACTGGGTTGGGAACCCAAGTACACTCTGGAACCGTCCTTATGGATTCATAGCCCTGGCTCGGGGGTGACACTGTTGTTGATATTTGGAGCAGTGGTGTCTATGGTTGGGTGGAACTTCCTTGGTTTGCAGCCAGTTGGTGTCACCTTTTTATAAAGATAAGTTCTCTTTGCTATGGTATCATTTACATGTATATGAATTTATTTCCATTGTATATTTAATTATCGTTTAATTGAATCTTTAGATTATGCATGCTTGTTGGATATTTTTGTGCATGTCATTAAAGTCTTTTATTTTATGCATACTTAGATTTTAAAAAGGTATCAATAAGAGAAAGAAGTCCAAGGGTGGGCTTGAAGGTAGCATGCCCCGGCCTGTAGGTGGTTGGGGATGTTACAGAATGGTATCATAGCTTTTGGTTGAAACACCAGGACGGTGTGGGCTAGGTATGTTGGTCAGAGTCTCGGGGTCGAGATCAAACTCTGACTATGGAGTTGAAAAGATTAGGAGGAATGGCATTGCAGAAACTACATAGGAGATAGAATTCCAGAGACTCGTGTAAGGGGTTCGAAGGATCGTGACCGTTCCCTTTGAATTTGGGAGCGATCTCCACTGTAGGATTGGGAGAGATCCAGGATCATTGGATCGAAGGATAGGTGAATAGGGGTAGGTCGATGAAAAGTAAGCAAGGATTAAGGTCATAACTGTCAGATCCCATTAGATATTGAGATCAATGGAAAGGAGGCATTGTGGGGAACCAAGTTGCAAGAGAGATAATTTCCCAAGGCGGTCCCACAATCCAAACCACGGTTTCCATAAGGGGTTATGTGTCAGCGTTAGGAGAATTGCGGGGTGAAAAGTGGGTTACCGCAAACCGCTGATGCATGGCCCCTCAAATTGAAAGGCATGTGGTGATGTGACATGTTAGGGCTTAAACATCAAAACTTCGTATAGCCGAAGTAGATATTGACTATTGATCGCCAAGAGGTATGTGTCAGTAGATTGGTAACTCTGGAGAAATATGTTCGAGAGGTTTTTAGTTGAGATTTGAAACTCCCAAAGCTCAGAGAGTCAGAGAGATGAAGTAAATCTCGATCATTCGATCATCCAAAATAGATCTCAGTTGCCAGATCGTCAGGAGTAAATGTCAAGCGTCGGATCATCCGAGGTGAATCTAGGCCATCTGATTCAGAAGAGACGTGGCATAATTTTGTGGATTTGGGGTGAAGGCCCAAAGTAAGCCTCAATTGTTTGATTCAAGAGGACATGTGGCAGAATCTCGTGTACTTCGAGGGGTTTGAAGTTTGAGATTTCTGAAACCCAAAGACCGAAAAGAATCTTAGTCATTAATATGTCAAGAGCCACGCATCACCACATCCACGGCTTCATAAAAAATCCAGTGGGGCCAGATAAGTTTTGAAATTTGAGATTTCCGAAGTCTGAAGACCCAAAGTAAGCCTCAACTGTTAGATTAAGGAGGACACGTGGTGTAGATCTGTGGACTCCAGGTGAAGACCTGAAGTGAATCTTAGTTGTCCATTCTAGGAGGACACATGGCGACAGATTGACCAGTTCGGGAATGCAGAGTTTGGAAGAATTGGAAGTGTACTAGTATGGAAACTCCCAAAGCCCTGAAGCCCAAACAGCCGAAGTGGTGAATCAAACTCAAAACAAGAGGAAGAAGGCAGGTGCCATGAAAGAAGGGATGATCGTAGAAGAGTTGGTTATTCCAGACGTGATAGAATAGCTCATGGACACCATTAACCTCCTTACTCAGAAACAAAGTTTTATGCATCAGAAGATGCCGTAAGCAGTCCAGAGGTGTCTTCTGTCAGACACCAAAGAAGGAAACAAGAGGTAAATAGTTTGCAAGGAGATATGAGGAAGCTCAAGCCACCTTCCTTTGAGGGTGAAAGAGAAACGGAAGATGATGCCGAAGCATGGTTGCTTGGGATCATGAGATATTTTCAGTT
The DNA here is from genome assembly GCA_032191745.1 of Picea mariana. Lineage (NCBI taxonomy): Eukaryota > Viridiplantae > Streptophyta > Pinopsida > Pinales > Pinaceae > Picea > Picea mariana. The sequence goes on from JASDQU010423210.1 coordinate 7,026, forward strand.
TCATAACTATTCATCCAACCTAGAAGCCATGATTGCCACCTACCATTTACACGGGAAAGTTGCAATGTGGTGGGATGAACTAAATAAAGTGGAACATGTTAATGAAAGTAGGATCACTTCGAAGTAGTTCAAGAAGTACTTCTAGAAGGAGTACCTCTCAAAGAATTTATATCACAAGAAAATGCAAGAGTTATTTTAACTCTGATTGGGAAGCATGACTATGGAAGAATACAAGAAGAAGTTATTGGGATTTTTAAAGTATGTCAGGTTCATTGGTGATGATAAATTGAAAATACAGAGATTTCTAAGTGGACCTCCATCCTTTATAAGGAAAATATCAAGTATGATGAGCCCAAAACCTTGATTGAAGCCATCAGGAAGGCTAAATACCTGTATGAGCAAGGCCAGGGAAGAGAATATCTACAAAAATCTTGGAAGGAAAAGAAGAATGAGAAGTTCGATCAGAGGAGGAAAGGATTCAAACCTTCCTTCAATAGGAATGAGCCTAATAGAAATCATGAAGATGAATGTGTTAAGGGGGATTTCAAGAAAGAAGATTCCTTGGGAAAAAGGGGAAGCCCATGAATCTAATGCTGGGGATGCAAGGAAGATCACCATTACAAGGATTTCCCACACAAAAAGGACAAAGGGAATACTTTGCACAACATCCAAGAGGATACAACAATCGAAGATATGGGAAGAATCTATGCAGCTTTAAATGATTGACAAGTAGAGTACCAATCCAATATGATCGAGGTGGAAGGTAAGATCATAAGTCAACCCATTTCTATTTTGATTGATTCATGAGCAAGTCATTGCTACATTGATCCTAAGATACTGGATAGATTACATTTGGAGAAAAGTAAACTTGTAAAATCAAGTTTGGTTCAGTTAGCCACTGGAACCAAAAGAAGAATCCATGATATGGTCAGAAGTTGTTCCATAAGTATTAATGGTGTGAATACTAGTATTGATCTAAATATCATACCATTGGGGTCTTATGATATTCTGATTGGAATGGATTGGTTGGACAAGCATCATGTTGTCTTAGATTTTCATAATAAGACATTAACATGTCTTGATGGAAATGGAAAACAAAGCACTATGAAAGGAGTTCCAAGACCCATCTCTATAAGGGAGATTTCATCCTTACAGCTAAAAAGATGTTTTAGGAAGCGATGTCAATTGTATGAAACTCATATGGAAGAGACAAATAATACAAAGGGGCCAAGCCTCAAAGATTTCTCGGTACTACATGAATTTGAAGATGTATTCCAAGAAATACCCATATTTCCACCAAGAAGGGGGATAGATTTTGTTAAGCCCTAATATTGGCTCATTACCCATTAATTGGGGCATATTATATTAGTAACGTTATTTTATTTATGTCAGATTTAGGCCATTAGTTGTAATTATACCTCCTAGTCTCCTATATATACCAAGGAGACATTTTCATTTTGAATCATCTTGTACTTGAACATTTAAGTGGGGTAAAAGGAGGTTGCCCCTCTAAGAGGCTTATTATCTGAAATTATCTCTTTTTCAACACACTGAGTACTTTTTGTGAGTTTTTTCTATGCTATATTGATATTTGGTTCTTAACATATGGTATCAGAGCTCAAGGTCTTGGGGTTTCGCTGCTACTTCTGAGACACCTTGGAATTTTTGCTATAATTTTTTTTCTACAATGTTTCATAAGGAATGACTTGGAGGATATTTATCAGATGGATCAAATTACGTTGGGTTCAAAATTCATCTCATGAGGCCTTATACTTTCGGATATACAACCTGTACAAGATAGGGTTCTGGAATCATCCTGAACTGAGTCATTGCAGAATTTTCGCTATAAAATGTTTTCTGTAACATTTCAGACCGTGAAATATGGAGGCTATTTACAAAAATTAGTAAGGTATTTGTGGTAAATATTTCATCTTATGGGTCATCTTAAATTTGTATATACACCCTATGTAAGATAGGGTATCTGACTAGTCCTATTGACTAGTATCAAGAAGGTGTTCCAGGTAAAACAATCATAACTTCTTCCTAGAGTATCCAAATTGAGTGGGACTAGTTACATTGGATCTTGGACAGTCTGTAGTATTTCTGGTGCGAGTTTCATAATTTTATATCAATCATTTTGTGTGGGGCACGCTATACAAGTGAGATCTCCTGGAAAGGAAAAAAATCAGCAAGTTGTGGGGAAGTTACTGTAAATTCCACTTGGCACATCCAATTTTTATCAGACCTATGGCATTGCAGAGAAGAAATATCACAGAACTATATAAAAGAAAGTTTCATACCCAAAAGGGCCGAAACTTGGGAGATACAACAGAAGAAAGATTGTCTAGCAGAACCACCTCAAACTCAAGGTTCAAAAGTGATACTTGGCCAACATGCCACCCAAAAAGGGAACTTCTATACCAAATAAGCCTCTAGAAAATCCTACTTGGACTCTCGATGAAGGTTAAGAAATGCATAGGGACATAAATGATTTACAAAAGAAGATAGTAACAAAATATGAACTACAAGAGATGATGGAGGGTTTAAAAGGGGAGATCATGGAAGTATTGAAAAAATTCATAACAAAGAAGACACCTAAAAGTGAAAATGCATCCCATAAAATTCATGATGAGGACACAAGGAAGGTGAATCAATAATGAAGAAACTCCAACTTTGGTTTGAATACCAACCACGTTCCTAATATTCATACGAGGAAGTTTGATGGCAAGGACCCAATCACATGGATACTTCAGACGGAGCAATTCTTTGATCTCCATAATGTGTCACATACACAAAAGGTACAAATTTCTTCTTTATATTTAGAACCTAATCAATTTGTATGGTATCAATGGCTTTGTTCTCGTACAAATGTGCCACATACACAAAAGGTACAAATTGCTTCTTTATATTTAGAACCTAATCAATTTGTATGGTATCAATGGCTTCGTTCTCGCAAATCACTCGTCACTTGGACAATTTTCACGGAAGAAATGATAGCACACTATGAGGATACAAGGAGCAATACCTTCTTTAGCCAATTGATAAATCTCAAGCAAA